>SCDS01000565.1:31797-49505 GCA_004149465.1 Drosophila nigromelanica
TGTGTGTGTGTGAGCGTGTGTGGGCGTCTCTGTTGATTTTAACAGGAAACGGGCGAGCCGATGCTGACCAAGCCAATCGACAGCTTCACATTGATGTGCGGCTGCCGTAAAATGTTTTTATGTCATTTGTGATGAAAACCACTCGACAGGCTCGTTGCTGCAGCAGCAGCAACAGCAGCAGGACAAAGGGAGACCAGGGACATAACAGAACAGCACAGAAGAGGCCGACAAACCCCAGATGGACTTGTGCCAGTAATCGGCTTAAATTGCATTTCCATGAAGTTTCCAATGGGAAATTTTGCAATGCCCGCCTGACTCAAGCAAACTTCCGGGTAATCCCCTCGCTTGCCCCCCATGTAGCCAATACTTAAATGTTGTTCAGAAGTGTGTTTTAATTAAGCTAGCCTTGAACTTGAGCTAGAGCTTGAGAGTCCTTTCAAGTCGGAGCACAATAGGTGTAGCCACAAAATAGATGCACTACAACTTGACCTTCGGCCGTTGAACACTTCAACTGATGCTGATATGCGCACTCGTTTAATTAATGCGCATTTGAGTAAGATAAATGCGTCGGGGCATATCAACAACAGCATTGAAACGAGTGCCAATCTATGAAAACAACAGCAAATACTGAGAATTGCAAATCTAAAGGACAATACAATGGTCGAAGAGCTCTGATTTATTATCACAAATGCGAGACTTCTAACTGCGTTCTATATGACTATATAAGGACTAGAGTCTTCAATATAATAATATATAATATAACTTATATTAAATATTTATAGAAAAACAACATTCAAATCTACAGAGCTGCTTGGTTTTTAAAGCATAAAATTTAATTTTAAATATGTGAAAGGTGATAAAAAAGACAATGTGAAAATTGTTTATTTTAGAAAATTTACAAATATATTCAACTCAATCATTTATATTATATATGTTTCTATACATTATTCATGTGCAAATTGAATAATATTAAAACAAAAGTGTTATATTTTCAAATTGCATTAATGTGACTAAACATAAATAAATAAAATTAGCTTGCAGAACTCAGCGCAAAGTGAACAATATTAACAAATATTAACACTTCAAATATTTCAACCATCCCCGAAATATGATTTTCAAAAAGCCACACAAAATGAATTAACAAAAACCTTTAATACACGCAAAAATCAATTTTGATTTTGACTAAATGCTTGCCATAAATTGTTTTCATTTATTTTTAAACGCGCAAATAACCTTCTCCATTTAGCTAGACAGCTAAACAGACAGACACCCACACATACACACACACACATACATACACACACTAATAACTAGCTTGCACAGGTACTGGGCTCATACACACACACACAAACACACGCACTCCACTCACACCAAAGAGAAGCCACCAAAAATAGCTGACAAATGTTGCAAGTGCACAAAAGTTTTTGCGTGTGACGCGGCGCGCTCAGAAGTATGCAATGGAATTTTGCAGTGCTCAATAAGCTGTTTCTGTGTAGGTGTGTGTGTGTGTGTGTGTGTGTAAGTGTGTGTTTGTTTGTCAGGCAAAACAGTTTGTCAAAGAAGTTCAAATCAGTTCGCATTCACTTTACATTTTTCAACGAAACTCTTATTTCAAACTGTGCACAAGAACAGAAAACTTGAATGGAGAATCTTTGTGAAATGCGCGTCCGATTCCAATCGAAGTGCCAGGAGCAGCGCACAAAACTAAACTGAGCACGCAGCCAGGAGCATTGGCAGCAGCAGCCGCAGCATCCAGCGCAGAGTCCTTCAGTCTATGGCCGAGTCAAGTTCGTGCAACTTCGGCTTTTGGCTTTGCCACACAGGACACAGGCACACAGGCACACAGCACAGCCCTGGCCTAGAAATTCGAGCAGCCAATGTCGAGCACGCGTCCTAAGGGACGCACTGAGTGTGGGTGAGCCGACGTGCGACGAAATGTGGAGCAGGTGGCTGTCGGTCGGGCGGCCATGGTAAATATAACTGTTGCACTTGAACTTCATTGCCTTGACGGCCATCGGAGGCTGCCACACTTCGTGCGCTGCTCGCTGCCTGCTGCTCGCTGCTCGCTGTGAAAGTGAAAGCCGGCAACAGGTTGCGAATGCAGGGCACACGAAATATGTGTCCTACTTAGTTCGAATTCTCAATACAAATAATTAAAAAAAGAAAAATGTTTAATGCCTTTTAATATCTATTTATCTAGATAGCAGAAAACAATTACGCAATTCTTAGACTTGCCAGCTTTTGTGTAAATTTACTCAATTCCATGAAATAGTTTATGAAATCGTATAAATAGAATTCGACGTAAGATGGATTTCTTCTTCGTTATATTGACTTTTCAAAGGAAAAAAAACAAACCGTTCCACGAACGGAATATTTAGTTTTCGTTGGTAAAATTCTATTTTTAGTGTAGTTGGAATTCAATAAATTTAACTGCACATAAACTGAATTTTCTCATCTATTACCATGACAAAAAGGTTTATTTTTAGCTTTCCTAGAATTTGCATTTTTGTTTAAATTGAAACCACTGCTTTTTTTTGTTTGCAATAATTAAAATCAACTTAAAACGCTAACCTTGTTTATGTCAATCGATAATCAGCTAATCAATCAATATTAACCAATTTTTTTGGCCAGCAGTGTTGCGTGAAGTGTCATAAATATTATGATGTGCGTACAGCAAACACCCTCACACCCACCCACCTACACACCCACCCACCAACACACACACACACACATACAACGCAGCCTAAACGCGCTGCGGTTACGGGTTTTATTTTTATGGCATCGCAGAAACAAAATCAATGCGTATACGCTGGGGAGATTTGTGCGCGATAAAAATAGATTGCATAAAGTACACACGAAATCGCGCCAGAGCACAACAATATGTTGCCTATTTAAGTGAGGAGGCTTGCGGCTGATGCTCAATTACAGTTACACACACACAAAGAGGTGCGCACAGCAGAGCCACAAAACGGGATTATGATTATGTATTTGAAAGCCAACGAAACGTGCACTTAGCTTGGCCTGCGAGCATGCACGGAAATCAAGTGTGGGTTGCAGCCGCAGACAGAGTTGCCACGCTTCTTAAATGTCATTCACTCTCACTCTCTCCTCTCTCTCTCTCTCTCTCGCTCTCTCTCACTATTGACTCACTCATTGACTTACCGTTAGTGCAATGCCAACCGTGGCCGAGAAGGAACCCAAACGAAATTCGCCCGTATTGTATTTGACCAGAAATGAGGTTTTGCCCACGCCGGAGTCGCCCAGCAGGATCGTCTTATGGTTGATGGTATCGTCGAAGGGCTGCAGATGGGCCGCTGGCGGTGCCTGATGCATGTCCACCTCATCGTAACGATACGAACGCCACCCATCATCGTAATCTTCGTAATCCGCATCGCCATATGCGTACAGCTGCAGCGCCTCGCGGGAGGGACGATAGCCGGGGTAACCGGTGGCGGAGCGCTGTACGGGGGCCATGATGGCATCGTCATGATAATGATGACTGCTCGTGAGGCTCTGCTGGCTGCTGCTGTTGTTGTGACTGATATTGGGATGATGGTGATGATGGTGCTGATGCTGATGCTGTTGTTGCTGCTGCTGCTGCTGTTGTTGTTGTTGTTGAGAAACGGGCGCTGCGGGTGGATTGTAGCAGCCATCGCCGAAGGGGCGACGACGCAGCTCCTCGATGCGTGCTTTGGTCGTTTCCGCGTCCTCGAAAACATCGTCGCTCATGCTGCTCGCATCATCGCAATGCGTTGTTGTTGTTGCCATTTTTGGGTTTGTGTCTTCGCTGGGGCAAAAGCCAAGCTGAGCTTTTGTGCTGAGCCTCAACTGAATGTGGTGTGCTTTTAGGCGCTCTCACGCGCAAACGCTCTCTGCCTATGCGCTCTCTCACTCTCTCTCTCTCTCTCTGTTTCTCTCTCGCTCTCTTTTTATGACTTTGACATTTAAGCGACGTTTGGCAGTCCGGTTTATAGCACGTTTTCTGAATGAATTTTGATTTTTGTGCTTTTTTATGCGGGAACTACGGCAGACTGGCGGTCTGATCTTTATTATTTTTATATACGTATATATCTATATATATATATATATATATGTAATATATGTATATTTGCTCTAAACTTAATAAGTAGCTTGGCCTAAGCTTATTAATAATGGAATTCCCTAAACGTATATTCGTTAGTTTCTTTTCAATTGAACTTTGATTTTGGTTGTTTTTTTGTTTTTGGTGTTTTTGGTTGCTTGGTGTTTTATTTAAAGCCACTAATTAATTGTTAAATATAAATTGTAACTAGCTAAACATATTGACTAGTTCATCTATGGGTTATGCGCTAATTGGTGCTGTTTCCACTATATTAATTACGGTTGATAAATCTAATTAAGTAATTTTTTTTTGGTTTTAGTTTTTTTGTTGCAGCTTTGCAGGCTGCACTCTGCTTGGTGTTTTGGTTAAAGCTTTTTGTTAAATTGTTTATTTTGGTGTTGTCTCTTATTCCGTCATTTATAATTTGCTTCAGCGAAAATATTGCGTTTTATTCTTGGCGTTTCTATTAGAATTATTTCGTTTTTGGTGTTGTTGGTATTTCACTATCACAGGCATTAATAAATATATATATCGTCATTGGCGTTGGCGTTGACGCTGTCGCCTGCGCCGCACTAATTAGGCAGCCGCGTTGTGCCCCCGGCCGCAGTTCCACATTCCATTTTACTTCATCCGATGCTGACGTCTTCATTTCCCTTTGTTATCTGTCAAACGCAATAACGGCAATAGCATCCTGCGACCGAGCGCCGCAGCTAGTGCCATTCATCGACCCAATTGACAAGGGCAACAGCAACAACAACAGCAACAGCAACAACAACAACAACGTATTTACTATGGGCTGCCGCAGTTCGACATCCTTTTTGGGTCATTGTGTGCGTGCGTCTGTCAATGTGTGCGTATGTGTGAGTGTCGTAGCGGCCTGTTTCACATTTTCGATTTCCTCCGTTTCTTATACGATTTGTGCACAAGGTACTGCGATTTATTAGTTGAACACGTTACTGTATTCCGTGCGCGTTGCCCTTTGGAAAATGGCGTTATCACATTGTTATCAATTTATTTGTATAAAAATCATTTTGCACGGACACATTCACGCACACAGACGATGCAAATTTGAGTTATTTTGCTCGCACTCGAAACAGTGGCACCGAGCTCCATCAATCTTTTAAAGCTGAACTGCTTCCAATCACTGCTGCACCGGACTTATGGATTACTTACCTTTTGAAGCACGGTCACACCTTACAATCCACACCATCCACAAGAACACCTACACCTCACTCTTAAGTGGCCGATATGTTGTGGTGGCCTGCTGATTGCACGACCGCAACTGAAAGATTTTTTCACCTCGAATAGTGCGGTCACATTGTTTGCAGTCATTGTAAATGTCAGTCGCAATTTGTTTTTAAACTGTTTTGCGTTGAAAAATAATGCAAATTAACATTTGTTGAGCAACTAAAACGCTCACTACAAAGCCAATCAAGTGTTTTCAACAACTATTTTAACCGAGGAACCGCAAAAGCCTCAAAATTGGTAAAGTGGACGGCAACACAATGGGCAGCTCGGACGATCGCGTCTACGCTGCCGAAAAAATCATCCAGAAGCGCGTTAGAAAGGTACGTTCTAGAAAATAAACAAATAAATGCAACTGGAACGCATGGAAGAGGTAAATGTGCGCAGCACACAACTACAAGGTCACATGTCCTTCGAAATTTCGAGCGGAGACTCGCGTCATCCATCTGCTGGCAGCTGCGCTAATGTCTCGTGCTGCAGCAGCAGCAGCAACCACCATTTGCGTTGCGCCTGTGTTTGTGTGTGTGTGTGTCTTGTTTTTGTTTTTGCTGCGCTGCGTTTCGGCATCGATGAAAAATCAATTAGTTCGTTGTGTGTTTGGAACGCGCCAAATGTTGTCTCTTAATGAATGAATGAAAGATCCTGTAGAAAAATGGGCGCTTGTCAAGCAGGTCACAACAGAAACACTATAATTAATAAACACACGCCCAAAGTGTAATTAGGTAAATGCTTTTCATTTAATAAAGCATATTTGTGATTGTTTTTAATAAATGAAATACTAAAATAAAACAACTCAAACAAATTTCCGTATTATAGGGTGTTGTGGAGTACCGTGTTAAGTGGAAGGGCTGGAACCAACGCTACAACACCTGGGAGCCGGAAGTGAACATTTTGGATCGTCGCCTAATCGACATCTACGAGCAGAGCAATAAATCCTCCGGCACACCTTCGAAGCGCGGCGCAGCACTCAAAAAGAAGGAGAAGGAACCCGATCCAGAGCCAGAATCCGAGGAGGATGAGTACACATTCACCGGCGATGATGTTCCTGATACCAATCAGGCAACCACATCGACCACTGCTGCGACCAACGATGGCGTTGATAAGAAGGATAAGGATAAGAAACACCATCATCACCACCACCATCACCACCATCACCACCATCATCAGCAGCAGCAACAGCATAATAGCAACCAAAGTATCAAGTCCGAACGTGTTAGTAATCGACGCTCCGAATCGCCGCTGACTCATCATCATCACCACCACCATGAATCGAAGCGGCTGCGCATGGATCACAGCTCCTCTTCAAACAGCAGCTCGACGCACAATGAGAACTCCTTTGTGCCGGAAGCGGACACCAATTCATCCAGTTCAGAGGATCAACCACTTATGGGCACTAAGCGTAAGGCTGAGGTTCTCAAAGAATCGGGCAAAATTGGCGTCACCATTAAAACCTCACCCGATGGACCGACACCCAAGCCGCAGCAGTCGGCGCAAGAACAACAAAGTGCAGCGGAATCGGGCACGCAGCCAAACAAGACAGATATACCGGGTACGCCACTGAGCGCCGAGCCGGAGGCACGTGAATCATCTGCAACAGCCTATAACGAGGAGGAGGATGATGAGCCGTCAGCGGGTGCGGCGCCCCCATCGGAGAACAATAACATACCAAAATTGAGTGGCGCCCTGGCGTTGAGCCAAAAGCAGCCGTTAACCCCGCTATCGCCGCGTGCGTTGCCGCCGCGCTTTTGGTTGCCCGCCAAGTGCAACATATCGAATCGTGTGGTAATCACCGATGTCACCGTCAACCTGGAGACGGTCACCATTCGCGAGTGCAAAACGGAGCGAGGATTTTTTCGTGAGCGCGACATGAAAGGTGATTCGTCGCCGATGGCTTAAGCCGTTCTTTCGCTCCAACTTCAATTGTAAATAGTTTTACAAACAAAACAAAAGGAAAAACCCATGCTAAATGTTGCAAAGCATTTTCTTTTAAGATATAACTTATTTATTGTATTTATTTATAGCCTAGAAACTAGTTTGTTGTTTTATTACAATGTTTAAAGAGCTGCTCCAGCTGTTGGGCAGCCACAAGAGTTGACTTTTTTGGTGAACTGATCAACTGTTGCGGCTGCACAACGCCTGTTAGTGCATATAGTTAGTTGTATGTCTTGTAGTTTAGCAGAGTATATAACACCATATATATATTTATTTAACATATATGTATATTTTTCTATAACAACTTGAATCTGATAGAAACCAAAACACACTCATATACGCAACAAATCCATGCGAAACTGAAGCAATTGCTATTACGCTTGATTATACACATTTACATTATACAAAAACTTACAATATTATATACAAGTATATATATACATATATTATTCTAAGTATGTTAAAAATCAGCAGCAGCAGCAACAATATTATTAAATTTTTTTATAAATGTTTTTTTTTCTTTTTTGTAACCCAATATTGTAAAAATTATATTGTTTTAGCGCTGACTGAATTGAAGCAAACACAAAAAAAGATATAACATCTAAGCCGATGAGGATAGATTATAGCTAACAATAATCTACGCCTGCATAATTTATTTTTAAATGTTTAACTTTAAGTTTAATTGTTGGACAACTGTTGTTTCTACGTGCGCCCAACTGTGCAGTGCACATCTGATTAGTTCCAGCTTAAAGCGGCGTTCATAGATTCATCACATTTCCACATGGCTTTCAATTCCTTTTAAATTGTTCTGTACATTTTTTAATTATACAAATATTCAATTATACAAATAATATTTAATAAACAACGCACAAAGAGGGACTAGGCAAAAATCAATATTGATGTCTGCCTAGTTCTTAAACATATTTTATAGCCATGTGCGTAGTATTTATTGGCTAGTTTTAGTTGCGGCGCTAATTCCATAAAAGATAAAAGAACAAAAACAAACAAAAAAAGAATTACTCAAAACATTTTCAAGTTTGTAATTTACTCTAACTCTAATGTTATTGCCAGTATCAATGGTAATTAAATTAAATAGAAGCAGAAAATTGTATTTTTATTAAACGGGCTTTTAAAAATAACGTTACTTAAGATCTAAATTCGTCTGGTATATCATAGCACAAATCGTTAACAAGCAGTGTAGTGTCGTATATAATATCTATATTGTTTATTAGATAATATCTAGCTATATGTACAAGGGCTCGTTCCCATCTATATCTTCTTATAAGGGCCTAAACTTGTTTATGAAGGCATTAATGATGTGCGCCACTTTCTCGGGCTCATTGAGATGCACATGATGCGAACCCTCAACTTCGTGATATTCAAACAACGGATTCTGTCGCAGCACTGCCAACGTGGCATCGTAGTATTTCTTGTCCTCGTAGTAGGGCGCCTGTAGTGCTTTGATAAACAGATGCGGCGCCTTTATGCGCTTGGCCATTTCCAGGATAATATCAATGGAGAACGTGTAGAACTGCGAGTTCTTGAGGCGATTGTCGCGCGAGAAGTAATACTTGTGGGGCTCGTGTGTGGAGGGTTTGCAGTTGCGCTGCAACAAGTATTTGCACGCTTCCATATCTACGGACTTGTCAGTGCCTTGATGCAGACGCTCCACTAGTTGATCCCATTCGTAGGCTGGCGGTTCACCGCCTGAACGCAGGCGACGTTCCAGTTTTAAGGAACTTTCCAGGCGATCTGCCAGCACATTCACAATACTTTTGGGACTACGTATGGGCGGCTTCAGCACGTCCAGGCCAATAAACATGTCCACTTTGTCGGGGAAGAGTGAGGCGAATACAAATCCATTTATCGAGCTCATCGAGTGGCCCATTATGGATACCTTGTCCCAATTGTACTCCTCCATTATGCGCAGCACCAGCTGCACATAGTCTATGGAGTGATACATGACGCCCGCCGGCAGCCAGGAGGACAAGCCGTGTCCCGGTGCATCAATGCTGAGAAAGGACAGGTGTGGCGGCAGCAGCGGTGCGAGAGTATCAAAGGTGCCAGCATTGTCCTGCCAGCCGTGCATGCCCAGAATGGGACGCACGTGCTTCGGTCCATACCATTTGCCAGCTATGCGGCCCCAGGGAACGGGTATGCTGACCTCATCGTACTGAAAAGTGTGGACATGGTTCAAATGATTCAGCAGTCGGGGTGAAAGTGAGGCAATTCTGTTACCTACATGTTTTGTTAGTGTCTTCAGCGAGTTGGCTGAACTTTGACCGTGCGCCAGGCGAAGACTCTGCTGTACTCCGGTTGCAAGCTGCCGCAGCATGCACAGACTTCTTTGTCCCTTCATTTTTAGTGATTTTATTTTGATGAATTTCCTATTAAGTAATATCTAAGCGGCAATGTAACGTCCAACTCGATTGTTCACCGTGATGAAATAAAACATATGATTACATCTTTAGTTATTATAGTATAATAAACAGAAAATCTTAACTAAAACGCCGAAACTTGAATACTCTAAGAAAGCAGCATGCTCATACATGTATCACATGTGCCTTCAATTCAAATTTTCATACGAAATTTATGTGTAAATTGTATTTTAAAATGTTTGTATAAGTGAAGCAGAAGAATCTAATTTTTTTATAAGAATATTTTAAGTAAAAATTAAATTATTTATTAAAGATTTTTTTAAATGTTACAAACGATGCCATAAATCAAAGTATTCAACACAAGCGTTTATAACTATCGATGCCGGCTGAAAGAATCGATAACTTTTGAGCAAAATAGTTTGAAGCTTTAAGTGCTGATAAATGTTTTTATAAGCTCTTTACTAATTGCTTTGCTTATGTTTATTGTATTAAACAGCACTTGAACTATGTTTCTTTAACAATACGCAATGCTAGCTAAGTGCTTCTGTCCATCTCTAACACTAGTTTTCGCTCGCATGCTCAAACTCTAATCAGCTGTTGGTTTAGTTTATTGTTCTCTGGTTTTGCCACAGCAATATTTAATAAAACTTAACCGACTAGTGTGGAAACCACTTCTAGTTAATACTGCCGCAAGGTCTGATTGCACAATTGATGGAAGTGTAAGTAATTAGCTGTGAGTGTGTGTAGAGAATTGGCAAAGAGGAAAATAAAATCAAGAGCAACAAGTAGCTGTTGACCTTGAACTTTGGAGTTGCTCCGAGCTGGTTTTCGATACTCCCGATCGAGTGTGGCACGGATAAGTGAATTTCGTGCTGCTCTTTGTTGTTTGTGGCACGTTTCGTGGCACGTTTCTCACGTAAATATTTCGCTCTTTCGACAGATTAAGCTTATCGCAATCGTGACGACCTAATCACGAACGCTGATAAGCGTTTGCCTGTACCTTCGATTAGGCTACCCTTTGGAATTGAGGCACATTTGTATTTTCGCTCTATTGCAGTGAGGAACATGGAGTTTGAATTTAAGGACAGTTCTAGTGCCGGCAGCAGCGGTGGCACTGTGGATCTCAATCTCAACCAGCGTTATCGACACGCTGGCGACCTCACTGGCGAGCCGCCAACACGAGCCGTAAGTGCGCACTTTGCTCTTTGGAACGCAGATCACAAATAACTGGCGAGTGCAATTTGCTTACAGTTTTCCGAGATCACCATTAAGGTGCCGTGGGGCCACATAGCTGGCAAATGGTATGGGCCACAGAATGTGCAGCCAATATTGGGACTGCATGGCTGGCAAGATAATGCGGGCACCTATGATTTGTTGGTGCCTTTGCTATCACCGGATGTGGCCTTCCTTTCCGTTGATTTACCCGGTCACGGACTGTCTTCACGCCTGCCCGATGGCTGCTATTATAATTCGGTGGATAATCTATATGTGATAAGGCTTATCATGAAGCAGTATAAATGGGAGAAGGTGTCACTGGTTGGCCATTCCATGTCTTCCATTATCTGTTTTGTTTTTGCCGCTGTTTTTCCCGACAAAGTCGATATGATAATTGGCATTGATGCATTGAAACCACATCAGCGTCCCTATCCCGCGGTCATACGCACCATGGAGACGCGCTTGGACGAATTTCTGCGGGAGGACGAACGCAATCGGAGTAAAAATGAGCCGCCCAGTTACACCTACGACGAGCTGATCGAACGCGTCTATATTGGAACCTTTCATTCGGTCAATAAGGAGCTATGCAAACATATGCTTGCGCGAAACATCCAAAAGTCCGGCAAGTATCCGGATAAGTACTTCTTCTGTCGCGATCGCCGCTTAAAGTTCTACAACTATGCAATTGGCTCCCAGGAGCTGTGCGTGGAAATGGCCCAGCGCATCACGTGCCCCTATCTATTTATCAAGGGCTCACAGTCGTCCTATTTCGAGGACAAAAAGTACTATGATGAAGTGCTTGATGTGCTGTTGAAGAAGCCAAACTTTGAGTACCTGGAGGCTAATGGCACGCACCATCTGCACATAAACAATCCGGAGGCTATTATTGGCCCGGTCAACAACTTTATACAACGTTTCGGACCAGCTGCCTCTGCCGCGGCGCGACAAAAGGCCAAGGAGGCTGCGGACAGCAAGCTCTAAAGCTCATGACAACAGTGCAAAAACTTCAGTATAAACTTGTGTCCCATGTGGCTTATTTATTGTTGCATAAACGATTCTGTGTATCGATGTCACATCTCTTATTTTTATATACTTAATTGTTGATTATATTGTTAAAAGTCTGGCTCTGGCTCTGCCTGTGCCTCTGCTATAAATACATTTATACCAAAAGGCTGTTCGCTTCGTTTTATGGCTTGAAGGATAACAAGGAACTGGTTATACGTACACGCGGCGTTGGCCTAAAATATACTTGCTTTGCACGCGGTTAACCCCTTGAGGCCGTAGTGCCAATTTATGCTGCTGAAGTTGTAGAAAATTCAGTGTTTCTTTTTTTTAGCAAACTTTTATTAGACTAAACTAATAAATAAATATAATACAATTTTTATAGCTCATAATCTGTTCTAAAAATGTATTTTATGCATTCTCTCACCTTGTTCGGGTGATATTCAAAAACACATCTTAATGTCGATGGGTTAATTGGTCATATGGGTATTACGTGCGTGCTGCTGGGCTGCTTATAAAGAGCCGGCAGTTGACCTACATTTTGGGCCAGTAGAATACGCAGGCGCAGGCGAAAGTGTTAATAACCGAGAAACCCGTTTTGGTCCCCAGCACATTTTGGATGTTGCATCACAGTTTAGACTCTTTCTTGGTATTTTATTGTGCTTTTGCTTTTCTCATCTGGTTTTTACCAATTTTGGCGGTCAACTGTCGGATTTACATTGAAATGACAAATTAAATCTGTATGTACATTTAGATGCCACATAAATGAGGAACCAACAAAAAATAAGAGAAATAATGGTGCGAAGCGTCGGAGTTGTTGGCCCTGCAGCTTCCACATTTGTCTGCATAAATTTCCGCCTGATGTATCATTAAAGTATATATATAAATATATACATTTTATACTTTTCACCTCGACCAATATGGCTAATTCCTGTGCCAGTTCGTTATGGCAACATTTGATTAATGATCGTCCATTAAATGTGGCTCAAAACTTGTGCATTTAATATGTATAAGATACATATACATATATTTAATTAATGATAGCTTCATTATCATTATATCATACACATATATGTATATGTCCCAATGAATTAAATTTGTTTTTGGTTCTTCAAGCTTAGCTTTTGGTTTAATTTATTATTTTTATGAATTAATACAACTGCATATTGTAATTAGTTTTACTGTTGTGGCGGATGTGCTGCAATGTACTCCAACGAGCGAATTATTTGCTCTGGAATTGGTGGCGGCGTGGGCAGATGAGCTCCAACGGGATGGAATCCATTCTCATCGGCGGTGTATGAGACCTCGTATGTTTGGCCATCGTCAGCAACGAACTTGTAGGCACCACTGATGCCATTGGCATTGCCAGCCTCCTGCTGTTGAATGCCATTGGTGGTATCGAATTGATAAGCGTAGTTGCCCTCCGCATCGGCCGGATCGTTTTGCTCGCTCAAAACTGTGGCGTCCCTGTTGATGTTGTCCGCTTGGGCGCAGATCAGCACGGCGGCGGCGATGAGGTACAGTGACTGCAATTGTCAAGTCAAAATGATTAGTTCACAATCCTTTCGTCCAGTCCAGGCCAGTCGAGGCCAGACGGAGCCGTTGTCGCTCTACTCACAAGCTTGAACATCTTGCTATAATAGTTGTCTAAATCACACTGTTTGGCTGTCTTTGAGTGGCGAAGCCATTTTATACTCGTAGCCATCTCAAATCCGAAATATATGTAGGCGCAGTCGCCAGTCGCTGCTGCCGGCGTCGCTGCCGGCGTCGCCTTCGTTTCTAATCCGCCGATGAGCTGCGCTGACGACGCGTTGTACTAAATATCACTGGGCTTAAGCGACATATGTATGTGCATATTTTGAGCAAAGAGCTAAAACGATTATATTAAATAAAATTCGGGGCAAAACAAAAAACAAAAAAAAATAAAAATTAATATATATGTATGCATATTTATATTTATAAGCATCATGAAAAACGCTTTACGAAAAGCGTTCGAACTCATTCAAAGTGCTTTGGATTGGCTGATGGTTGTTGTTGTTGTTGTTGGCGGCAAAAGTTACCCCGATCTCAACTTAATAGTTTGTTGTAGTTTTTTTTTAATGATAATGACGCATGTGACATTAGCTGCTGCAGTTGTTGAAAGATTGAGCAACTCTTATGATGGGAATCTTTTACGATTCAGATGCACTGATAAAAGCGAATAACAATATAAACTGAAATATAAAACATATAACTAAAACCAATTTATCATCACTTTCAATTTCGATTTGCTTGGCCATTCAGCTTTTGAGCAAACCAGTTTAATTATTTAATTAGGCAAAGAAGAATTCTTCAGCCAAATACGAACAAGTTCGCATTAGCATACAAATTTGTGGCATGACAATAAATTAGCCGAATGTGGCGTCGAATGGGATCTTCCAATTTAATCGGGCCTCGCACTTTACACGTAGCTAATAAAATAGACCCGTCCATTAGAGCGGATTCGGTTTATCACGTGCACAAGTGAAAAAAAAGACTTAGAGCACAAACTAGCTAAACAGCGATCTAAATCTGGCCAGAATTTAAATTGCTAAAATGCCAAACTAATTTGTAGATTTGAATGTGTCTTTAGATGATGGATAATGCATTCTTTATTTGTTTTTATTCTGGCACTGAATCTCGGCGTGGGCGGTTCAATAACTTTTGATAGTCAATGTGATTTATATATGATGTGTTTATTCAATATTTGTAAAAATGTTTTGTTTTTTTATTTTGTCAATTTCCTGTTTGGCCATATGTTGAGAATAGTTATGGAGTAGATTCTTAAAAAAAAGCCCTGCAACTTTATGAACTCCCCTTTATTATATTATTTATTCCGTTTATTCAAAACTGAATATTCATGCACATAATTAGGAAATCTCTTTGATATAAATACATATCTCATGTCGCTTAAACTAGAATATAATTAATCTTATTATTAATGCGACCGGCAGCCTATTATATCTATCTATTATATTTTTTTTTTAAACTTATAAATACTATGTATATGCATGTATGTGTTTATTATGACTAGTTTTTATCTGCCTTTTGTTTTAAATACTTTAAATATTTTTTAATTTGGTCGACAGACAAAACAACCTGTTAAATTTAAAAAACACTATGTTATCTGTGTTAACCAAAGGCGATTTAATTAAGTTATCAAACATAAGCGCGGGGGTTTTTAAAAACATTTTTATAATTGTTTATTTAACAAGAAAATGTGCGTATAAATAGGGAACAAATAATATAATATATATAATAATAATAATTTAAATACATACATATGTATGTATATACAAAAAATGAATTCGAATATGGGCTTTAAAAAGCGTTAATTACGCATTTTTCAGTTCCCTGATGATTTCCGTAATTAAACAATATTAGCACAATTAAACAAATTTTTGCATTATAAGCTAAATAGATTTATAAACAATTTTTTTTAAATATTTAAAAGTTTCAGGTACCTGTATGCAATGAACTTAAACTTCCCCAAATTTAGTTGCTAATAGTTATAAAAGAAAAACAAAAACAAAAACTCCCGCTCAATGCGCAACAAAAATCACACATCTAATTTATAATGGATCATGATGATCTTTAATTTCCCCCCCTCCCCCCCCCCCCCCCCCCCCCCTGGGCTGAGGCAGCGCATCCAAATGTTTTATTTTTTTGACGACCTTGCGCATCCAAACATTTCAACAGCTTTTCAAGATAGACAATTTGCGCCGGCTTCCAAGCGGGGCACGCGCACCTGCCAACTCCAAATCGAACTCCAACTACAACTACAACAACAACAAATCGAAGCAGGGCGCCGTCGGCAACGTCAGTAACAACCGTTGAAAGTTGCTAAGATATTTTTTTGTTTTTTCGGTTTGTGTGTTTCGGGTTTTTGGAATTTTATGTGGAAGTCTGTCTGTCTGTCTGTCGGTTCACATAAAAATACACAAATAATTTAAGGTTTCGTGAAAAATAAAGGGGTGCACGAAGCAAATGCAAAACTGACACCAAATTAAAGCATGGAAATAAATTGCTGGCAAATGACTCATGCATTTTAAGGCTCTCATTTTCGATTATAGTTAACCGCATTGTTGCTGTTAATGTTTCGATTATGATAATACGATTTTTGGCAATTATTGCTGCCCTCTTCGCGCATGTAGTTGGCTAGTTGCCAATTGCCATTGCCGCAAGATGCCATCGGAAACCATTAAAACTCGTTTGCCATATTGAACCACAGATCCATTTCACAATATAAAAGCCACCACGCTTTTGACCACAGCAATCAGTTGCAGTTCAAGCATCCGCCTTTAAACACTCAATCCCATCCACACTCCCAGACAAGTTCAAGTCAAGATGTTCAAATATGTAAGTGCCCATCCACAAAGATGCACAGCATGCATCGGCTAACTGGAGATCTCTTTGCAGGTGCTCTGTCTCGCTCTGATCGGTTGCGCATGCGCCGATAACATCAATAAGGACGCACAGATTCGCAGCTTCCAGAACGATGCATCCGATGCGGAGGGCAATTATCAGTACGCCTACGAGACGAGCAATGGCATTCAGGTGCAGGAGGCGGGCAATCCGTCGGGTGTGCGCGGCGCCCTTTCGTACGTTTCACCCGAAGGCGAACAGATCTCGCTGACCTACACCGCCGACGAGGAGGGCTACCATCCCGTTGGCGACCATCTGCCAACACCGCCACCAGTTCCGGCATACGTGCTGCGCGCCCTCGAATACATTCGCACACATCCACCAGCACAGAAGGACGATCAATAAGCTGGCATTGAGCACACACATCCGCATTCAGAACCAACCAGTCCACCATCAACACCACCAACATCCACACCACGGAACACTGTGGCAGTCATTGTTATATAGAGACATACATTCGCATGTTTTAATTAGTTGTAGTTATCGTTAATAAAGCACGTTCATAATTCAGCGCGCATAAAAAACAGCAACAGCTCAAAGCCTTTTAATTGAAGACCGTCGGTTCTTTAAGCCACAAAATTGCGCAATGCATTTTAATCTGCTGCTTAAAAAGCAGCTCTTAAAAATATCAGCCTAAAAGTAGGCAACACGTTTGCTGTGACTTCAAACTATAAAATGTCGCCTCTCTATGCGATTTTCACGAGTTCACAGAGTAATAAACTAGTGTAAGGCAGATAGAGAGGGAATGCCAAAAGCTTTTTGGCAACAAGTAAGAGAAACATTATAAAAACAGCTAGTGAAAGAGAGATTCAAATAAGAATATTTTGTGAACAACTATAATTACTCCAAATCAGTTTAGTTTTAAAAAACAAACTAAACAGTCTAGCTAATAAACATTCTCCCAGGGTATTAAGAACACCAAATTTAATAGACTCTATAAACAACAAAGATGTGATTGACAAATTGATTGATTAAACTACAACAAAGAGTTTTCAGGTTAAGCATTGAATGAACTGACCCATTGACAGACAGCTGCTACAAAAGTCGAGCGGCCATAACACACTTGCGATTGCACGCGTTTAAAACAGCGCGCAAGTCGCGTCGTTGCAATGTGGGCGTGCGACTTTTTTTTCAAACATTGTTATTTAATTATTTCTGATGGGGTTTGCTAGTTTTATACTCGTTCACGAAGTGAAAGAGTATATTGGTTTTGTGCAATGTCCGTCTTGATGTCCGTCCGTCTGTCAGTCCGTCCGTATGAACGAAATTTTTTTCGCCGCTTTCGGCAACGATTTATTATTGCGAATTATTGTTTTTAATCGATTGTATTAGTCATAATTAGTATAAAAATCAACATTAAACCCGATTCTGAGGCGGTCAAATTTTTTGTCAAAAATCATGCCAAAATTGGC
>SCDS01000566.1:0-30132 GCA_004149465.1 Drosophila nigromelanica
ATATATATATATATATATATATATATATATATATATATATATATATATATATATAAACGACGATTTATCGTTATTAATGAACAAAGAAAGTGATCGAAAAAAGGTATAATCTTGTTCTGCGTATTATACGAGCTGATTGAGTCCAAGATCGCGGCGTTCATACAGACGGACAGGGCTAAATCAACTCGGCAAGTGGTGCTGATTAAGAATATATACTTTTTTACACATTTTCATGGGTTCAGCGTATAAACAAAATTATATTAGCTAAGCAAATTATACTGTACATATATCGGAGTCGAAGCAGGACATCATACTTCTGTCAAACGAACATTTTTTTCAAGATATTTAAGTTGACTTGGCATATTCGAGCTCCGAACAACATATTGGCATAAACAATCGTCTAATTTGGGAGTTTTATGTAAAAGCTTCATAGAGAATGACACCGGTAATGTGCTATATGCTTGCCAGGGTATTTAATCTTAATAGTAGAAAAAAAGGACTATAAATATATGTATCAATTTCTAAACATCAAGTGTAAGTATGTTTATTCGTTTGGCACATCTACAAAATGTCGACTAATGCACTATTATCAATGGCTAATAGCTGCTCCTAAATTAGCAACGCTAAAAATCACACATTCGTCATAAATTGATGTGTACATAGACATCTATGTAGATGCCTACATATGAATGTACGTACTTATGTTTACTTCTGCATGTATGTATATACAACTATCTGACATATGTACATATATTTACATACATATTGGTTTCGATATTGGAACCTTTATTAATAAAATATGGCTTTCTAAAGAAACAGAAAAAACGTTAACTTTGAATTACATATGCATATATACATATACATACATATGTGTGTATGTGCATAAATATATATATATATATGTGTGTGTGTGTACATATAAATCCCGATAAGATAATAAAAAGAGTGCTAATCATGCGGAAAATACAACCGAAGTCGTACATATGTAGGTACATATATACAAGTGTAAGTATGTATTTTTGACTGCTTAAGCGTGCGTGCGTACAGCCATTAATTGTATGTATGTATGTATATTCATACATATGTATGTACATATTCATCTAGGCATACGCAGTCGTACTTACATCTCGTCTGTTCGCAGAGAGCGCGTAGATTTTAATTCATAGAACTCGACATTCTCCGTATTGCCAGCTAATGTCACATTGGGCAAGAAATCCATGTTTGAGTCGTTATCGTTGAGCAAATTTAAGTTTAAATCAAACTCCAAGTCAAAGCCCAGATCAATGCCGGATTCCGCCATGTCTCTGACGATAACAGTCTCTGGGATTGAGTCTCTTTTGGCACAAAAAACACAGTCATATGCATATAAACTGATATTCGTTTAATTAAAATCAGTTATCAAATGTGATTGAGACTAATTGGATACGTTTCCACATTTTTGCACAAGTTTACACGAGTCTTGGAGACATCAGGCTGACCCAGGAGAGTAACCAGTAATCGATCGACAAATATCTCTCAATTTATAGCCTACTCGATACAGTGAGAGCGTGTTGAAGATTTTTGTGTTGAGAATGGCGCTGTAAGTCATCATATCAGTGTTGATTTTTAATTACTCGATAACGATATTTCAACAATGCAATTTTCGATTAGCTGTTGAGTGAAAACTAATTTCATCTTCGTCAATCTATCTTTCTTGGGAATTTCAAAAAATTCGGCTACAGAAGCAATATAAAATACACAATACAAGAGTACAAGAGTCATTTTTTTAACGTCTGTACGTTTATCGTATGCATTTTGTCGATAGCATATGTATCAAAAATCAACCGTGCTTTTAATATCGCTGGTTCTGTCGATATAAATCTCAGAGATAGAACAAATTAAATAATAAAAAGATATCTTCATTTCAAGTGCATTTTGTAACATCATTATTCATGTCAATAGTGATTTAATTGTGATTTGGAAGTTTCGGATTCGGCTATATCCGTACCGACACACAGTTGCAGTTGCAGCCTGATTCGTTTTCGTACGTCTTGCATTCAGACAAACGTGTGCATACATACAAACATACAACATACATACCTAAATATGTGTGTATTTGCGTTGTGTGACTATTTTTTTGTTTGTCGCCGAATACATATTTACAATTTTCCTAGTAAATTTAACATATAAAAATATATATACACATATAAAATCTATGTAAATGAATATGTCGAATATGTCTCAATTTCTGGTGTTTCCTTTCTAACCAATTTACATGCATATATGTATGTGTTTGTAATATTTTTGTGTATGTACCGTACATTTCATTTGAAGTACGTAGACGCATTTACATACATAAGTGTATCGATGTGCGCATACACATCTATCATTTGATTTGGAGTATTTGTTAAACATGTCGAATAGTATTAACATATAACAATTATGAACTCTTGCAGCCTAGCCGAAATAAAAAGCAGGAAAAATGGATAAAAAGATCTCGTCCACATCGCAGCCGCGCATTTTGAAGAAAAAGCATTTCAGAGTGAAACATCAAAAAGTCAAGCTATTCCGAGCTAATGAGCCGATTCTGAGCGTATTTATGTGGGGCATTAATCATACGGTAAGTCCGCCGTCTTCACTGTACGTATGTGCAATGCATTATTGTATTAAGAACGCCAACTAATTTCCAGATAAACGAATTAAGTCATGTCAACATACCAGTAATGTTGCTGCCAGACGACTTTCGGGCATATTCAAAAATTAAAGTCGACAACCATTTATTTAACAAGTAAGCAGTGTATTGGATTCTTCAAAAATAATATGTTATTGTATATTTAATTTCACTACAAATATTCCTTCCTTGTCATTTAGAGAAAATATGCCGTCACATTTTAAGGTAAAGGAGTACTGTCCTTTGGTATTTCGCAATTTGCGCGAGCGATTTGGCGTTGACGACGTTGACTATCGCGAGTCTTTGACCAGGTCGCAGCCGTTAAGAATCGACTCGTCTGGGAAGTCGGGTGCACAATTTTATCAGAGCTACGATAAATTCTTTATAATCAAGAGTCTAACATCCGAGGAAATCGAACGCATGCATGCCTTTCTCAAACACTATCATCCAGTAAGTTTTGTTTTTAATCACATGTCTATTATATACATTATAATCGCCATCTAATTTTTCCCAGTACGTTGTTGAACGGCATGGAAAAACATTGTTGCCACAATACTTGGGCATGTACCGGATTACTGTGGAAAGTGTGCAGTATTATTTTGTTGTGATGAGAAATGTTTTCAGTTCTCATTTGACCATTCATAAGTATGTTTTGATATTTATACAAAATGTACATCTTAAGTACTTATTTCTATATTTTATTAAATTCTGTAGGAAGTTTGATTTGAAAGGCAGTACTGTGGATCGCGAGGCTTCTGAGAAAGAGCTAGAGAAACTTTTGCCCACATACAAGGACAACGACTTTATAAAGCAAAAGGTCAAATTGGAGATTGGAGATGAGCCCAAAAAGAAATTGCTGGATACTCTCAACTATGATATTGATGTAAGTGAATTCGAAATTCAGGACTTGAAAGCATCCTATTAAATAAAAACTAATTGGTATACTTTAATAGCTCCTAACCAAGTTGCATATAATGGACTACTCTCTGCTAGTTGGCATACACGACTGTGTACGGGCTGAAGAAGAGGCTCTTCAAGGAGATACTGCCCAGGCTATGGGACGTAGCGAAAACAGTGAGAGTGAAGAATGCGATAGTGGTGAACGGTAAATGACCTAATATCATAGTTATTCCAAAATAAACAAATGCATAACAAAATTAATATTTAAAATGTTTTAAGCTGGACGTATAACACACCACCCGATTCCCCCAGAGGTGCACAATATAAGGAAGTTGTTTATGAAGTCGACATTTACGCCATTCCAAGTATTGAAGGTTAGTGCGAATTAAAGAACATTTATGAACATCGAATAAGACAAAGAATACTGTTTTTACAGAGAGACGAGAAATCTACTTCATAGCTATTATCGATGTATTGACTCAATACGGAGTCAAAAAACAAGTAAAAAAAAGAGTTAATTTAATTATACACCTTTTATAATCGATACGTTTGGTTTGGTTTATTTTAGGCAGCGAAAGCGGCAAAGACAGTTAAATATGGTAGTAATGTTGATGGAATATCAACTTGTGATCCTGAACAATATGCCAAAAGATTCCTGGAATTTATGGATAAAGCTATAGAATAAGATGTTTAATTGTATTTGTCATATTAAACATGAATCATGTATACATATAAAATATGTCGTTACATTATTCCAATCTGATCTTTGATTAATCACAATCAATGTAAAAGTCCCGCTTCTGTAATGTACATCAAAATTAAATTATTAAGATTGGTTTTTCTTAATTGCCATAAAACATTCCTGGACCAGCGCAAAGCTGAATAAAGGAGACGAGGAAAAATACGGTGTTTATCTAAGAGGTACGAGTTGGGAATTTATATGACTTTGGTCCGACAGTCGGTTTGTACTCTTGCCAAGAAATCAAATTTAAGGTTTAAATAAATTTGTATTCTAATATAGTAAATAGTTTTAACTTTTAACACACATTGTCATATTAGTATAAAGAAAGAAAATATATGCGGTAATTAGACCCTAAACCCATTGGGTATAATGGTTTTGTGCAAAGTATGTAACAGAAGAAAGAAGGAGCCATCTCCGACCCCATAAGGTCAGCATCACTAGCCGAGTCGATTTAGCCATGTCCTGTCCGTCCATATGTACGATTTCGGAAACTACAAGAGCTAGAGATTCAAACTTTTCGAATATACACTCCTCCATGGCATGCGCAGATCAAATTTATTTCAGATGATCGATAACCAGCCCCGTTTTCCTAAAATCGATACAAATCGACGACCATGTAAAATTGCGATCAAGATCGGTGAAGAAACAAAAGTTAATGAAAACGTACGGTAAAATTAGACTCTTCGAATATTTGTTGTGAAGTTGGTTTACATTTTTGTAACGATAGCTCGGAGCTGTGTTTAGGTATCTTCTTGTCGGGAGTTCCCGACTAGTGCACTTTTACTTATTTTTTAATAATTTGGTACATTGTTTTATTTTTCTCTTTACTTCTATCATCGCTACCAACAAATGTTTTTATGAAATATAAATTTAAATAATAGGTAAATACAAGAATTTGATTTATTTTATGTTATTTATTTTTTTTGTTTGCATAATTATTTATGTTGAATTACCAAACGCAGTTACTGAAATTGGATTGAAAGACTAAATAAAAAAAATATCTGTCAATTATTTTGTGAAGATACTTACTACAAAACGATTAACTTGATACCGGGGGCCAGTTGGAGAATTGCGTTCAAAGTTTGTCATATTTTCAAAACGCTCGCGTATTCTGCAATTAATCGAGAGAAAAATGATTTTTTTTTTTATTTACTTATATATTTGTGTATATATATGGAATTGTTAAGCTTACGACTTTGCGCTTTCTATTGTTGAATCATCGGAGACTTGCTGTGAGTATATGTCCACATAGCCCTCAATCATTTCCCGCTTGATTTCGTTGGCCTGCCATTTTTCAAATTTAGCGCGCAACTGCTTAGCCCGAGCCGCGTTCTGAGCCTGTAAACGGAAGTGCATTGTTTTCAAATTTATTTTTAAAATAATGAAATAGGTAAATGGTGTTAGTAGAATCAACAAAAAAAATTAATTACTCACCTCCTTGAGAGCTTCGTCGTCATTGCTTGAACTCAAAGCTAAAATTTCCTTTTCAATTTCGCTTTCATCGTCGTCGCTGTCCTCCTCGTCGTCCTCTTCGCTATTCGATTTCTCATAGTAGGCCCGCCTATCTTCTGGCGGAGGTGTGAAACATTTTAGCGGCCTGGGGCCCTTACATTCGGCTTTCTTGGATGTGTTCTGTTCCATTTCGCGAAATTTATTTAGCATGGTTGATGTCGTCTGTGTTTTCTGAAGCACATTATCGTGAAATGATGCATTCTCTTTGGCATCCACTTCATCGGAATCGGAATCTGGCGACGGCATCTTGACTACACCCTCTCGAGGTGGGGTTATGCGGAACTGGCGTTTCTCACAGTCGCTTGGACGATAGCTTTCAAAAAACTTAAACTTCTTGCTCAACTCGTCAGTGGCTATTTTAACATCTTCTGGTTTCGCATCACATTTAACCACATCAATGTCAACGTTCTTAATTTGCAAAGAAAATCAATATTAATATTGGAAATATTATATTTTTTTTTGGAATCTCACCTCTGAGCCAATTTGATTTTGGCTGGAGCATTTGTTCAGAGATACAGATCGTTGTTTTTGAAACTCGTGGCGGACATTCGTATTGGATGCCATGTTTGCATCAAGCTCCATAAAAATGCTGCGCGATTTTTTACTGATAGCTATATTGCACATAAAAAGATCAATAGATTAATAAAAAGTTTAATAGTTATGAAGCTTATTACATTTTGAGAACTTGATTTTGTTTGTTTTTGTTTATTATATTTTCGGGCCAAATTCTGAAATATTTCTTTCACTTAATAGCTATAGTATATAGTCTCCGAGATATGCTAAGAAAACAATTAATTAATGAAACTGGAGAAGATATCGAAAACAAATTATAAACTTGTTCTACGTATGGTTTCTAGTTTTTGTAGTGTAAACGGACGAACGGACAGACGGACATGGCTAAATTGACTCAGTATAATCAAGTCAGAAAAATTCTCTTACCCGACTCGAAGACATCGGCATCCTCCGACAGTCCTGAGCTATGGCCGTTGCAATTGGGGGATTCGGATTCGTTGCCTTTATCGTTGAACATCTCGCCATTTTCAAAGCGTTCTTTTATGGAACGCGCAGCTTTGCCGATTTCTACATCTGGCTGTTTGCCAGCGGATGTGATTGCCTGTTCCGATTCGGCAACGGCCTGCTGATACATTTCCTTAATTTTGGCCTGCTTGCCCATAAATAAGCGAGAGCGTATATTTTGTATTTCCTGCTTTCGCTCCTCGCGACGTTCCTCCTTTGATTGCATCGTTCCCTTCTCAAACCTGGTCTTGATGTCGTTCATCGCATCACCAAGTCCCACAGGCCGCTCCTTTTGAGTGCTTCTCTTCGAGCGTATCAAGTCGGCGTCCTCGTTCTCTTCACCCGATTCGTCGCCCTCGTTAATCTCATTATTGGCCAAAGCTGAATTCTCGTTATCGACGCTATTTAAGCGATACTTGGTCAGAACCGAAGTGCTCCGTTTTATAACTGGTCGCTGCTGCATTTGCCTTTGCTCCTCCTCGAGTTTTTTCTGTTCCACATTTTCAAATATTTCAAATTTGGAGCGTACGTTTAGTTGATGCAGATCATCAAGTCCCAGATCTGGTTTATCAGAGGCTTATTGAAGAACAAAATAACCAAATTAAGTGTGGCAAATTGCTTAACTGGAATGCATATTATATATGTACATATTTTCAGCTTACCACGAACAACGTCCGGAGGGAGCTCAGTCGGCTGACTCTCACGTATGATGAGCTCCGTTTTGCGGGGCTTCAGCTCTTCGGCCTGCTCAACAACCTTGGGCGCGAACAGCCTGTTTGTCAAGGATGAAGGACAACAAGGATAAAACTGAGCACAACTAAACAACTAAATCACTTACAACTTGAAATGTACATTGCAGTAAAGATTGCCTTCATGGGTCTGGTAGTTATCGAATCTAACAAAAAAGTTGTAAAAAAATTAAGAAATAATTAATAAAAAGGAGTTACATACATACATTTAAGCCCCTTCTTTGCATTTATATGGCGTTTGACCCCCATTATGGACACTAAATTCATGCCACATACATTTGCACAAAACCATTTTTAATGGGTTCGGGTATACAAATTTTATTCTAGGTGTAGGTTTGATTCTAGGTGTAATATATGTTAATCCTTGAATATATATATATACCGTTATGTTTGTTTTTATACGCTGAACCCATTGAAAATGGGTATATAAGTAAATAATGGCAAAAGGAAGCGTCTTTGATATTATAAAGTATATACATTCTAGATCAAGACGACGAGTTGAGTTAAGAGCTAGAGGCACCAAATATTCGTGTAAAGCAGATTTTAATACCTCCGCATTTTGGATACCTCCCAAAAAAAAAAAACAAAAAACGCAAATCAAATACAACAGACTTATAAATTGGTTTCAATGCTCTTAATACATCCTGATCATACGATCATACATTTAGTTTAGAAGAAAATTAAAAATGTAATATGTGTGTGTGTGTGAATTTGTGTATGTATGCATGAATGCAAAGGGGCTGAAATGTTTATAAACACAGATCGCAGGGCATCTCCTAGTCGTGCGGTCCCGACTAGTCTTCTCTTATAACCAACACACAAATAAAGCAACAGCCCTATGTTTGAATACGTACTTCAATTGTTTTGCGCAATCTTGGCATCGCAAGCAGGATTTATGGTAGATACCTTTATCAGCTTTAAACTGAATTATGACCTCTTCCATTTTATACACTGGCTTAGCGCATTGCCGGCAATTGGTGTGCTGCTCATCTTGTAGATTCTATAAAAGACAAAAAAAAAACAAGTATGAACGTTTCAGTCGGGCGTTACCGACTGCGCTATATTCGTTCACAGTATAATAAAAAATTTTAAAGCAGGCTAAAACGGTCTTCATTGTTATTATTTACTTTGGAAAAATATGGAAAATAAAATAAATAAGAATAATAAAATGATGCACTGAGAAAACAAAACGTATTCAAAGCCAATCATAAAAAGTTAATTCAAACAAAATACAGTTTCTTCAATTTTTATAAAGATATAAATGCTTATTTATATAATAATAATAAAATTTTTAATAAGTGAATTTAACTTAGCAATATTTTTTCTCGACTGCAGAATATTGGTAAAACGAATTTGATTGAATATTGTTGTTTCCTCAGTGATAGAATTATATTAATGAAGTTGTCTAGAAATACACGCATGTATGTATACGTATGTACACAAATGGTGAATCCGCCATGCACTGGATTAAGTGGATGTCGTGGCTCATTAAAATGTTTGGATTAATTAATGATTTGCTTACACTGAAGATTTCTTGGGCTTTACTAGAATCACTTGAACGTACATGGATTAAATTGCGCTTCTGAAGGGCGTCAAACTTGCTAAAACTGCTCTTCTGTGAAATAAATAATAAATATTATAAGGTATTCGAATATTTGTTAAAACAAAATACTCAATTTATGTACACAATACCAAAAAAATTACTTACCACAGATATATTTTGATTGTCGTATTCACATTTCTTTGACTTTTTGGATTTTATCTTCTTCTTAACAATAACGCTTTCATCCTCCGCGTTATTTACCGATATATTATCATCAGCTTTTGTTGGTGTGGAATCTGCCTCTGGTGTAATAGGATCCACAACTTTTACAACGTTTTCCACACCTGTTGTCATTGATTCCGACTCCTCGATTTTTGTATCTATAGCTGCCTCAATTTTGGAACTAGTTTTGAATGCCTTTTTAACGACTTTCCTTGTTGTTTTTATTGACTTAGAACTCAAATGCTCTTCCTCGGCAGTAGCAACAGTCTTTAACTAGATATTGTCATATATAAATACATGCATTTATATATATTTAACAAAAGGATGTGCGTATAAACTTATTTGCAAACTATGTAAACTATGTATACATATATTCATATTTATGAAAATTTGCCGAATTGCTTTGCATAGTTGTGTGTAAGGACGCAAAAAGAACAACCGTTAAACTGTTGAACCGTTAAACTATTTTTTCGACTCATTTCATACTCAGT
The DNA here is from genome assembly GCA_004149465.1 of Drosophila nigromelanica. NCBI lineage: Eukaryota > Metazoa > Arthropoda > Insecta > Diptera > Drosophilidae > Drosophila > Drosophila nigromelanica. The sequence continues at coordinate 9,827 of SCDS01000566.1, forward strand.
TCATACGTTCACCGGTTCACGGTTCAGTCCATTATTACGCTCAGTTGTGCTAATTTCATTTAAATTCTATAATATCCGATCTAGTACTCTCACAAATTACTTGTTTAAATATTTCTTGTAAAGACTCACCTTTTTGGTTTCCATATTTGCAGACTGGTTGAACCTGCAGTGAACCTATAAATATGTACATGTATGTATATTTCATATTTAATTCCTTGCAAAAAACAATAATTTACGATTGTTTTGTAAATTTAAATTACATACATACATAATACGCATGTAGGAGCCAGCCCACAGGAACACACATGCATACATACATATGTTATCTTCGTTTACCTGAGACCTAAATGCACATCTAAATGTGTCTGCATGTATGTATGTATGTATATGCATACATGCCTGTATAAAAATACGCATTCGTTCGGAATTCGGGCACAACGCATACAAACATACATCCATACCGTAAACATGTTGCGTGTGTATACCTACATTGGGATACACACATGTAAATGGCCGAATACCGTTGATTATGCGATGAGGGATGGGTGAAAGAGAGAGGCGGTAGGAGGACAGATGCGTCAGCCTCTGCCCATCAAAATGCTATGGCTGCAATCTTGAAATGGTGTGCTATTTTTGTACTAAATATTTTTCAATGAGTTTTTTTTTAATTACACGTTAGGTGAGTTTTTTAATATCCATTTTTTAAAGGGACATTAGATTCAAAATATGCATGCCATTCGTTATTGATATCGCACTCATAATCAATTGAAAGCCTTTTAACTTTCGCTCCTACTGTGTGGGCTTTAATTTCTATGTTAAATATGCAATGATTGTATTATTAGAATTTCATGGAATATATAAATTGATCAATCAATAGAATGGTACGGTACTTAATTTTAATAAATACACAGATATACAATTCCTAACCTTAGTTTACGATGTAGCTAAGTTTCCTTAGGAAATATTTCCCTCACTACCAGTTCCCGTTACTGTTTTAACTTTGGCACACAACACTGATCGTACGTTTCTTAGTGCAAATCCCAGCGACGACTGCTCCGATTCAGATACGACACAGAATTAGTTTGTAGCTACGAGAAAATATTCAAGCTTTGGCGTGGCATATATATTGTTTGTAGGAGCTTTTAATATGCTTTCTTTTTACCGGCACAAAAGTTCTGAGTTTCCTATCTATGCAAACACCCAGCATTTTTTAACAATTCCTAAAAAAAAATAAAATAAAATAATATGATCCGAACTCCGTTATTTGGAGTATTACCATGTTAAAACTCAACCGTCTACTTAAGATTGGTATACTAAATAGGGGTTCATAAAGTTAAATATTGTTCCAAGATGCTTGTAAAATCTAATTATTTTAATATAAGGCATAATATGTAGCATGTTCAAGCTATCGTTGGTTAAAAGAAGTTTCTGTTTATATTAACACTTTATTTAAACGTTGAAATATTCTAATTTTTCAATATTTAATATTTACGCGCGTATAAATATTTTCATAAGGGAAATCTAAAATCTAAAATAACTGAGATATGCAAGATAAAGGAACCAAATGTACAAAACAAAAATTAAAAAATATATATATATGTATATATAATATGATGGTTACAATTCGTTTTTTTAATTGGTAATTCTATTGGCGAAAACTGATACATTATCAATGAAACTTTTTAACCTTTATTATAAACTAAGACCCTCTGTAGTTCTTTTTATTTTAAGATCTAATGTGCATGCATTGTATTTCGCAGAAAACACATGCGGACGAAGAAATATGTAATCAAACAGTTTGACATATGTATGACTTTCGATATCTATAGCTAAACAGAGAACTGAACACTTATCTTATTTTTATTGAATTTACAATATTTTGTTTTCGACTTTCTTTCGCTTCTGTTGAAGATATCGGCACATACATAATCCGAAGTCAATGTAAATCGAGTATTATTTTCTGGTCAAAATACTGAATATATTTGTTTATTTTCACTGTATAGTTTCAATGAAAAAAAAGTAACGAAACGTGCAAGAGAATTGTAATGAAATTAATACTATCTTCATACGACTTTATAGATAGTTTGTATGTCTGTATAAGGATATATGCGTGTGTATAATGCCTAACCAATCATAAAAGTATTGCAATGCCTAATAAGTTAACGATTAAATGCAAGCGTTGAGTTCGTAGTATATTATTTGTAATGCCACTATTTGTAATATGATGTTTTTTTTTTTGTGTTTTTGTTTTGTTTTATTTCAGCCTGCTTGAGATCTTTGCCTCCTGTGCATGTGAGTGCTGTTCAGATGGATGCAAGGAAGAGGATGTGCTCAGCCTAGCGCCTGAATTGCTATAGGGTCGTGCTGCTGTACGTTTCTTGAAGAAAAAGCCAAATAGGAGTCCGTGTGAAGTCTATCACTTGTATGGCAGTGTGTTGTTAATATATAGACTAACAAACAAACACCGCCTTTAAGCGCTTAGATGCATGGTAATTAAGTGTTCCATATTCTGCTAAATGTCGTTTGATGGCGCCTTTATCTTTTGTGCGTGGGGGTGAATGTTGGCATTTGCAGACCGATTAATCGTCTTGTCAACTGTATACGCCTTGTAGCAGTCCATGTTCAAACCACCCAAACTAATAGTAGCTAGGCTAGAGTCAGCCGTTGTTAGGATGGGTGTGGTAGGTGCAGCATATGCGAGAAAGGAGTTGGGTGTTGAGATTGATTCGGACAGGTGCGTCATCGATTTTGCAGCTCCCTTCAATGAGTTGATTGTGGAAATAGGAGGCAAACCTAAAAAACAAACATGTATACACGATGATACAAAAGCCCGTTCAACAGAATTCTAAGTCTCGCATATTATTATTACGTTCAAATCCATTCGCAGCCGGATGAGGGAAAGTTGACAATGACGTTGGATACCTCGATGGCACGGTAGTTGCGCTAGTTGCAACACTGTTGTCCAGCGAAGACACTGCCGGAACGCCATCTAAAGTGGAACACTTAACGCTTGTTTTACTTATGATATCCGCCAAGAGATCAATTGGCAATGACGAATTGCTAGCCGGAGAGGCCGTTGCGCCAGAGAAATTTGCGCCAAATCCAACATGGTTAACGCGGCCACTGCAATTGCTATTCTCCCTTTCAGAGGCTGCGGAAGCTGTTGCAGCCTCATTGCCATAACTCGTTTTTAAGCCTGGATGTCAACAAATATAAAAAATATATACATGATTAAATAAGTGGTTTTTTTTATCCATATTACTTTCTGCTTGTTTACCTGCCACTGGTGATTGGTCACCACTTATGCTGCCACCGCCTCCATTACTGCCCCCACCGGCGCTGCTGGAGCCATCGCCGCCGCCACCGCCGCTTGTGCTGCTTGGGGGCCTGGGTAAGCGGCGACGCAGCCAAGGGTGCTTGAGGGCCTGAGACGGAGTTAATCGCTTTTCCGTGTCCCATTCTAGACAACCGCGAATAAAGTTTAGGAAGAGGGGATCTTTGCAGCCGTCCAATGCCTTAGTGAGGCTCTTAGAGCAAGGTGGCCCACGTGGCTTTCCACGCCGTGACTGACCACCAATTAAGACCACCTTGCCATCGGACATGGTGCGGACAGTACAGTAGCGTGGATATCCCTTTGGACTAAAGAACGTTTTCGCTCGTTTCGAGTTCGCCAAGTAAGTTTTGCTGGGCATTCCAAGCACTTCGATAATGCACGCCAACTGATCGCTCTCGTTCTCTCCTGGAAACATGGCGTGACCCGACAGCAGTTCAGCAAGAATGCAACCCAGTGACCACATGTCAATGGCTCTTCCATATTTTGCACCCAGGATGACTTCGGGTGCGCGGTAAAATCTTGATTGTATATATGTGTAGACACGTTGACTTTCAAAGCACGACGATCCAAAGTCGATGACCTTTGCAAATGCAACAAATAGATTTTATGTGATGGAGGTAACTATAGGATTTATCACATACCTTGATGCCAGAGCGACCTTGCTGTTTCAATAACACATTCTCCGGCTTCATATCACAATGAATAATCTCATTCTTGTATAGTGCATCCAAGCACTGGAGTAGCGAATGAGCAAATTTACGAACTAGCTGCAGACTGAAGCCCTTGAAGCCATTTTTCTTAATCAATTCGTAGAGATTGATGCTGAGCAGCTCAAAAGTGATGCAGGTGTGATTGCGAAACGCAAAATAGTCATACATGTGTATGATGTTCATGGTGTTATACTTGTCGTGGCGTCGTAAGTGATGCAGTATTCGGATCTCCTCTTGTGCCTGCCGATGGAAGCGCTTCTCATTTCGCACAATTTTTAGTGCAACATGCTCGTGCGTCTTGTGATCGTAGGCTTTGATCACCTGGCCAAAGCTGCCCTTGCCAATTATCTTGAGCATTTCATAGCGATAGGCGACGTGATCGTGCGGTATGTGTATATAAGCACCCTGCTCATTATCGTAGTCCGAATTGTTTGGTCCATAAATGCCGGGGCGCTTCTTGGCATTAGCGCCAATAAAGTAAATCTGTGGATAGGCCAATATTTCGGTTCGCTCATATGGCGTCAATTTATGCATGTACAGAATCATAACTTGTTGCGGCGAAACAACAAGCGCCTTTGGCTTATCCTGCAGTTCACTTTTCTGTTGGCCAGACATAATGATTTGTTCATGAAATGAGAAATGATCGCTGGCTATTACCGATTTCTGCGATTGCTGTGATACAAGAGCAAGTGAGTCGACTGCACCCACATTTAGGGACAAGTCGTTGCGCGGCGATGTTGACGATGCTTCCAATTTGGGCGTCACAGTTGTTACGTTCGGCAGAGAGCTTGCTTCAAATTTCGAATTTTACCACATCACGTAAGAACATATCAAAGAGAAACTTTCTTAGTTACCATTTCAACAAAATATGTACACACATACATACCTTGTATTGATCTTGAGATTCCACATGTATCAATGGACGAGCCATGTATTGTTTCATCTCCAATATAATTGGAAATCTCATGCGTTAGCGGCGCTTTAGAGAGTAATTTACGATCCTGAAAAATTGCCGTCGAGCCATAGCTGCTGCTAAAATACGGGACCTCTGTGCAAGTGTGCAGATGAGATAAGCTATTTGGGTTTAAATGATTGCCACTGCCAGTTCCGATGCCACATCCGCTTCCTGTTTGATTCTGATTTTGGGTCAGCATCGCGGGTGAAGATGTCTTATCGATGCCCGCTGGCCGCTCCAAGTCGCCAGTGAATGTGCTGGCGTCTCTTATTGTGTTCACAGCGGACAACGGAACATGATTGGTTGTCTGTTGTGTGCCAACCATTTCCGCGAAAATGTTGTTGTTCAGCTGAATGTTGTTGACGTCTGAATAGGTGAACGTCCTGCTTCTGTTATTGTTATTGCTAAGACTGGGCCCCGACACACCTTGATTTGGATGGTTCGGTTGTTTTCGGTTATTATTGCCAGGATCTACTCTTACTGCTGCCCTGTCATTTGGATTGCGCGCATACAGTTTGCTGTGTGTGTCTTCTTCAACGGCATTCAATGGGGTTCCGAGTTGCAGCATCGAACAAGGGGCAGTAATAGATGAAGGGCCGAGGTTCTGTTGCGATTTGGTATAATTGTTCAACTGTTGCGGCTGCGATCTATAGGATGACAATGACATTACTGAGCAACCCGAGCTCGCCGGCACTAAATCTGAGCTTGTGTTTTCCGACTGATTTTCCGTGTTGATTTGCCAATCTACTTGGCTTATTCGGCTAGAAGAACAAGTTGTTAGGTCTTCTAATGTTTCAATGGCACTGCCATAACGATCGCTGCTAATGGATGATGATAATCTAATCTGCTCCCCAATCTCAGCCTGGCGCTCTAGCCGACCACGAGCTTTTTTTGATTTGCACTCCGAACGAACGCTGCTAATGTCTACATCGTCGCAGGATTCAAATTCGTGTTCAGATCCACTGTTGTCGTTGTCAGCATCGGCATTTATTGAACTTGGTCGATACGAACTTTGCCTTTTGTAGCTCCGTTGCGTAGTTCCATCCCCGAGCATGCGGTCGCTTGCACCGATCTCTACCGATTTTTGTTTGGCCACAGCATCAATAAGCAGTGTGGGCGTGGTTAGGCAAAACAAATTGTTTGTCAAAGGCGGCCAACAGATCTTTCGGTTCTCTGGCCAAATACACTGTTTTATTGAACTTGTTTGAATCTGGTTATCCAGCGATCGGGTGCCTCTTGTCAAAGGTGGCGATTGTCGTCGGGGCCAATATTCTTTATCGTCGCTTAAGCAGCCCAATTTCTGGTATTTGTCATTCTGATTCAAATGACCCAATTTCCAAATGTTCCGTTCAACCTTGGCCCTATCCAGGAAAATCCTTAAGTTACTATCGATCTTAGGATCGATTACGAATTCGTTTAACGTCGGCGTGACGCTTTGTACTGTGCCGTAGCCAGATACCCGACGGCGACTTAACTTTTGCTGACTGTGGAACAGACCATAATTTGATGCGATCGATATATTCGTCCGTCTCTCAAAGGGCCCAATCGATAGCAACGAACCCTGTTGCCTTTTTTGCATGTACTTTAAATGGCCATCAATTGGGTACACTTGCGATGCGGGAGAAAAATAAATATCGGCATCGATGTTTTTTCCGTGTGTCGTTTCAGCGGTAACTACTGGATAATCCTTGTTGTCTTCCGTGTCCGTATCCGTGTCTCTTTTGATGTCTTTGCCCCTGTTGATTTGCCGCCCGCAAAGACCACTCAGAATATTGAAGCTTAGCACATGTTTAAGCGAATTTTGCTCTTTGCATTGAAATGTGCACTCCTCTAGGCTCTTGCTTCTCTTTGTTGCATTTAACTTGTTTGGGGGGCACTCACTTTGCTTCCACATCCAACAATACTGCTGCTCTGCGTGTGTCCGGGGATACTCTGCGACTGCGGCAATTACTCATTATGATTTCTAGTACGAATTGAATGGCACATATATATGTATATGTACTGTATGAACTACTGGACATATGCATTATTGCGTGCAGATTAATATAAATGTTCACAGCGGCACACAACTGACACGCATTGCGTATGTACACATATTTATGTAGCTTCTAGCTACAGTAAATTAACACCAATTTTACGTGAATGTAAATATCGATATATCGACAAATCAATATCGATATATACAGTATACATATGCATATATATTTTCATAAAATACGAAGTGCAAAAACGGGAGTATATACATACAGCAGCATGAATGCATACATGTGTATGTGCAATAACATATGTATGTAAGCAAAAGCAGGTCTCGTGCCGAATATCACAAACTATCGGCGACACACAACAATAATAATACGCTCAACTTTAACTATTATTCTATTGGCTGAACATTTACAATCAATACAATTCGAACGTAAAACTCTTAATACAAATTTTCATTTGGCGAAACGGTGTGACCGAAGCTACCACTGATTCGAATGGTCACACACAGTTCAGCCATTACGTTGCCACATCGGCAAAAATAGTGATGACAATAATCTTCCACACTCTCGTTCCGTATCGATATCGTTTGACGATGAGTATTTGATCGGTATGAACTATCGTCAACGGCTTGAAGTTGTGAGAGTTGTGCACTATCGATGTTTTTCGATTAGGCGCAAATTGTCATTATGTATTTGTCTTTTTTTATCGCAAAAATCAATATCTCTCACCGTTTTAAAGCTGAAGTCCCTTAATAAGGATGGTAGATAAGTGGTCACATCCTTTAAAGATTAGGGGCAAATTTTTTTCCCGGTCACGAGAAAATTCACATCTCCCACTGTTTTAAAGCTAGAGTCACCGACTTTTTCAAACCGTTTTCGAGACCTCCTTGACAATGTTTGTACATTTTCCCGATAGACATTATCGATAGCTTCCCAAAAAGTGTGGCGCTGTCAGTTAAATTGAATATATGTGTATCGGCAAACCACCAGGGTCTATCGGGAAAATGTACAAATATTCTTAACGATTATTTTTATACAAATTGTTTAATTTATCCATCAAGATAACAAAAAATTTGTCAACTAAAATATGAGTTGTACATTGAAAAGGAAACGGACTAGCGGAACTATGTTTCAATAAATTTTACTTTACTGTTGATGGCAACGACAAAACCAAAACCACCCCAAACCATCGCGGAAATCTACATTCGAATCTGTTTAGCTGCGGCTGTAAAGTTTTGATGTTATGGAAAATAAAATAGTTTAAAAAAATGTGCTTAAAACCGAACAGTTTTTTCTAAGAGTGTAAGTGGCTTAAGAGTGTAAGGCTTAATAATAACAACGGTGAAAAAATAAGTCCATTCTGTGATGTGTTGGCTTTTGGTATTTGCATTTAATGAAGTGGCACAAACACATAGACATTTTTATATATGCATATGTAAGGGTGTGCTCTTAGTACCCACTCGGGTGGTAGTTGGCCCATACGGGTACGTGTGTATGTGTGCATAAACAGTTAATCATACGCAGTTCTAAAATAGCTTTGTTTGAATAAAGGCAGTGCAAAATATATGTAAATGGCTTAAGTACATGCAAACTGCCGCTATAGCGAAAATTTTTAACATTTGCATTATTGACAACCTGCAAGTCCCGAAAAGTGAGTGCGTGAGTGCCACTAAAACAGCAAAACTGTTGACGTTACACAGTCACCAAGCTCTGTCGCTATCTCTCCCTCTCTTTCGTTTCCACCCTTATTAGTAACACATGGTTAAAACTGGTTCAAGGTGGGTTGGGGCTGGAGTTCGGGGTTTGTGCATGTAGGGCATTCTTGAGACCCATATATTCCTACAACGTCGTAAACATTTTTTATCATACATTTACATACAAATATATATAATATAATATCGTTTTTTTTTATAGTTTTACTTTTATTTAGAATTTGTCTCTGATTGAGACAATAACTAAATTCCATTTCGTATTTCCTTATAATAGTATATGTGTAAAGTGTGCTAGGTGAAGCGGAAGAGAAGACCTAGAGGATGGTTGCGCTTGAGTCTGTGGAATTCCAAGCTTTTGTCGAGGTGTTGTGTAGTAGTGAGCTTTAAGTCACGATATAGTGCGTCGTTGTGACGTAGAACGGGCGCGTTAGTCCGTTTGTGTGGATCCTATATTTGGATCCCATGGGTCCACATCGGATTTAGGTTTTGTAAGCCTACTAACTACTAAATTGTGTGGGCAGATGTGACCGGTTGGTTGTGCAGCTTAAGAATTGAACATGTTGTAAGTAAAGCTTTAAAATATATCTTGATTATTTTTCAGGGCCCTTCAAAACGTTTAAGTGAGACTCCTCCTACCTGGCCATGATAGACCCAAGCTCTAGTGAAGAAGAGGGAGACGATGATACTGTCGCAAATTTGCCCAATAAAGGACGTATTGGAGCTCCGCCGCATAAGACGGCCGCGCCCATTGCGGGGTCGTCAACGTCGGCCGTCGCGACCGTACCTGTTACCACATCTGGGTCCAATTCCCATAATGGCGATTTCCCAGCTAACCAACGACCAGCGACAGTTGCTGGCGGAAATAGCCGTTTCGATGGTAGTAACGGGGCAGGTGGATCATCTAAAAATGATCAAGGCCAGCCTGGCTCTGAAGGAGCCAGCCTTGAGGTTCCCAACAATGCAATACCTAGGTTTGTATATACAATATTTATATCACATATGTTAAGAATCTTGCATTCAACACTGCAAAAGAGTATCATGTGTTAGCAAGGTCAATGGCACTGTTTTCTGTTAACGCATTTTAGCCTGTATTATGCTGCACTGGTTCAATCATTTACTAATATATACATATGTATATGTTTACATTTATTCACATGTAAACAAGTGGGAGTGCTCTAGTCGAGAGTGGATTTTAATAACTTTTGTGTTTGTTATCATTTTATAATTTTACACAGATAAAAGAACTTTAAAATTTCTACATTTGCGTAATATTTTCATTCACTTTATTTAATATTCAATAATAAATTTGGTACAGTATAATTTGCGGTAAGATAGCTCCTGGATTTTTTGGTTTAACAATTAGAGATCCTATGTTATAAAATGTATTATCAATATTTGTAATGACCATAAATACAAACACATATATTGTATAGAAACTGGCCCTTAAAAGTCTCTGCAAAGTACTCGAGGCAGCTAAACAAATTATACTGTACCAATACATTATCTATATTCAAACTCATGTTCGGAGCTAAGTAAAGGGTATCTGCTCAGTTGGTTACAGACGACGGATCTCGATTAAAGCACCCTGACTTGTTTTGCAATGGTTTTATTTAGGTTAAAAGATGGATTTAGAGTCCATATTTTGACCTTCTGATTGTTGTCCACATTACAATTATTTAAATTGCAAAAATTAACTCGTTTCAATATATTTTTTATTCGGCTCTACGTTCATCCAAATCTCAAACACATGCACATGTATGTACATATCAACAAAAACAAATCAATACAAATATTAATTGGCACATCGTTTATCCGAAAACAATAAAATCAAATTTAACAATTTCAAAATGGATTGCATCTATAACGCACAAATAATAAAAACAATAACAAAAAATATATGTATATATATATTGATATATGTATATGTGTATATATATATATATTTATATAAATACATCAACATTCATGTAACGCATTTAAATTAAATATTCAACGATTGTTGAGTGGATGGTTTGTATTTGGACCAAAATTGGCTATTCCGATCTACTAACAAATACTAATCTGAACCAAAACATCCATATCGACCATCACATTCATCACCACATTGCCAAAACATATATTGTAACATCCGAACTCCGTGTTCGGTGAAAAATAAAATTATTGGGCGCATAGAGCGAGAGCAAACCATAAAGGGCACGGCAGTAGTCGAATTATAATTCAGCAATTGTGCCCGGCAGCTCATCAGCAAAGTCAACACCATTATGAATATCAGCATCACCATTACAAATATCAAAATGAAACATCATTCCCGCACCCAAATTTCAACGGTCAAAAGGCTGCTGCTGCTTGCGGTGTGGCCAGTGGTGTTGTTAATGCCACCAATATGCCAAGAATTAAGGCGCCAGCTCACCTTTTAAGCACCAACAGCAGCAGTGGGCGCTCGCAGTTAGAGGCCTCGTTTCAAAAGGTAACCCAAAAAAATAATAATGAAACGTTGCTATCGTCGTCTAGTGGTATTTCGCAAGAAACCCTCAGCCAAAGTGTCGGATCATCGCGAGCCAACTCGCTGCCACGCCCAATTTCGCCATCGCCCTCTGTTGCCAGCGACAAGCCCGATTGCGGCGATCCACATGTGAGTATAATCAATCGAATCACATTTTGTTCATTTGTATTATTCAGTTATATTCAGTTGCCCAAAATGCCTAATTACTCTGAGAACTTATATCTACTGAGAGTTGTATATATATAATTTTAAACGGAATTTCCAATGGCACTATTAACAAAGGATAATTAAATGTATTTCTTTTTCAAACAGGAGAAACATGAACGCGAGGAAGAGGAGCGCAAACGACGCATTCAGTTATATGTGTTTATATCGCGATGCATATCATATCCATTCAATGCTAAACAACCCACGGATATGACCAAAAGGCAACCGAAAGTCACAAAACAGCAGCTAGAGATAATCACACAACGATTTCAAGTAAGTACTTATACACATTGGAAATGGGTAAAAAGGGTAAATTGGTTTTGTGCAAATGTATGTAACAGGCAGAAGGAATCATCTCCGACCCCATAAAGTGTATATATTCTTGATCAGCATCACTAGCCGAGTCGATTTAGCCATGTCTGTCTGTCTGTCCGTCTGTATGATCGCGTCGATTTCAGAGACTAGAAAAGCTGATTTTGGACTCATTCGGTTCGTATATACCATACGCAGATAAAGTTTGATCGCTTTTTTGATCCGGTTTCTTAAGCATAACTCCTATACTATAAGAGCTAGAGCATACGCAATTTAAATAGTTCTGTTCATAGCTTACAACTATATCTGAAACTTATAATAATGACAATAATATTAATACAATTAATTAATTATTTGGTTCATTTACAAGGCGTTTTTGAAGGGTGAAACACAGATAATGGCCGATGAAGCTTTTCAAAATGCCGTTCAAAGCTATCATGATGTGTTTCTTAAATCGGAGCGTGTTATGAAAATGGTTCAATCCGGTGCATGTTCGCAACACGATTTTCGAGAAGTTTTTCGCAATAATATTGAAAAGCGAGTGAGGTAAGTACATTAACTTATTTGTTGAACTTCGCATCGATTATTCCTAATTCCTGACATATTTTAAAGGTCCTTGCCAGAGATCGATGGATTGAGCAAAGAAACTGTTCTGACGTCTTGGATGGCAAAATTCGATATAATTCTAAAGGGTAGCGGCGAAGAGGATACAAAGCGCCCTTCGCGTATGCAACAATCTTTGAACAGTGAACTGATTCTTTCAAAAGAGCAGCTGTACGACATGTTTCAGCAGATTTTATCCGTGAAAAAGTTTGAACATCAAATTCTGTTTAACGCCTTAATGGTAAGAAAACTTATTTATATACATATATAACAAGTGTGCGTTATACTCGTTTACGGTTTTTTTATTATTATTGTTATTTACTTTTATTATTATTGTTATTTACTTCTGCTAAATTTTGTGACTTTAGTTTTAAAACAGTGGGGTATTATAATAATTGCTATCAAACCGAATTGGTTGGGTTTGTAATCTTAGTACAAAAGTACTTTGTACATTTTAATACTAAGCTTCGTTTTTTTTTATACTAGCTTGACTCTGCTGATGAACAGGCCGCGGCCATCAGGCGGGAATTGGATGGTCGTATGCAGCGGGTGGGGGAAATGGAGAAAAATCGAAAACTTATGCCAAAGTTTGTGCTTAAGGAAATGGAATCCCTTTACATCGAGGAATTGAAATCGTCTATTAACCTTCTAATGGCAAATCTGGAATCACTTCCGGTATCAAAAGGCAATATGGACAGTAAATACGGTCTGCAAAAATTGAAGCGTTACAACCACAGGTACTGTGTTCAAACCGCTAACCATTAATTAAGTACTTTTAAGCTAATCTTTCTTTCCTCGTTCTCTTTCTTACAAATTAATTGCAGCACACCATCCTTTTTGTAAGTTCCTATTATTATTATTATTATTATTATAACTAATATATTTTATGATTTATGGTTTCTTTTAGTCGCATTATTTTAATTTAAATTCAGTTTTTATATATTATATAAATATATATTTGAACCGGTTCATTTCCGGTTTTGGAATTAATCTAATCAGAAAACGGGATTCACGTTTTGCTTTAAAATATTTGAATCATATTTACTACAATCTGATGAGTTTGTAATATGATATTATTGTAATGGTTTACTTTGGTCAATTCTATTTGAAAATTAAGAAAAATGATTCTGCGCTCCCATGGATCCCTCTCTAAACTTGAAGGTGACTCAGAAGATGGTACTACACAATTGACCAAATTGGACGTTGTGCTTACCTTCCAATTGGAAGTTATTGTCATGGAGGTGAAGGGGCTCAAATCTTTAGCCCCGAATCGGATTGTGTACTGTACGATGGAAGTTGAAAATGGGGAAAAACTGCAAACTGATCAAGCCGAGGCCTCGAAGCCTATGTAAGACATTTTCATTGCTTATCTGATTACTTTCAGTTTTATACAAAATTGATTTTAAACGTACACAGGTGGGATACTCAGGGCGATTTTACTACTACTCATCCTTTGCCTGTGGTAAAAGTTAAGCTGTACACTGAAAATCCTGGAATGTTGGCGCTAGAGGACAAAGAGTTGGGAAAAGTCACCATAAAGCCTACTCCTCTTTCTTCCAAAGTGAGTTACATTAGTTTTCAAATACACATGACTGATTTTTTAATTAATAATTTGTTTAATATATTCGCTAGTCACCCGAATGGCACCGTATGATTGTTCCCAAAAATGTACCAGACCAGGATGTTCGGATCAAGATAGCATGCAGACTTGACAAACCGTTGAATATGAAGCATTGCGGGTATGTAGAAAGCAACTGTCCACAGATCGCAGGGTTCAGCGTATATATATGAATATTATAGGCATCTTTTCGCAATTGGAAAATCAGTATGGAAAAAATGGAAACGTCGATACTTTGTTTTAGTTCAAGTCTCTCAATACACATTTGCAATGTGCAGTTATAAGGAAAAGAAATCTGAGCCGTCCGAGATGATGCAGTTGGATGGATATACAGTGGACTACATTGAAGCTGCTAGTGGTATGTCTAAAAGTATCGTCGTACTGGAATTAAGTTATTATACAACCATGCTGTTTTGTTTGTTTTTATAAATGTATAGCCAATCTCATGTTCGGCATCGATTTGAATGGTGGACGGTTTTTCTTTAACGCCGTGCGCGAAGGAGATAGTATTGCGTTCGCCTGTGACGATGAAAACGAATGTAGTCTCTGGGTGATGGCAATGTATAGGGCAACTGGTCAGTCACACAAGCCCACGCCTCCGATTACACAGGACAAAAATTCGGCAATGTCTAAAATTCAAGGTGGTAAGTTTTCAAAAATATAAAATTCTGTTAGACATATATAACCATTTTAAATGGGTAAAAAGGGTTCTGTGCAATAGGCAGAAAGAAGCATCTCCGACCCCATAAATGATGATAAGGATGACGAGCTGAGTTGATTTAGCCATGTCCGTCGGTCCGTCTGTATGAACCCAGCGATCTCGGAAACTACAAAAGCTGGACTCCTAAACTTTTCGACTACGAGTCTCGTAATCAATACGCAGAATAATTTTAAATAGTTCAAATAAAAATAGATTTCAACCTTTGGATTTCTTACCATATCTCGGAAACTATAAGAGCTAGAGGCACCAAATTTGGTGCGTTATGATCGTGTAAAACAGACACAGATTTGAATCGGATTTCGGAAAGCTCCCCCCTCGTCCCAAATATCAATAAAATCAAAAGATCTACAAATCAAATACTATAGACTTGCGAATTGGTTTGTGCGTAAATTATTTAAATGCTTTTAATAAGTCCTGAAAATTTCATAACGAACATATGTTTAGTTTAGAAGAAAATCAAGAATTTAATTTCTATAGTTTTGAATTTATTACATATATTTTTTTGTTGTTAACAGACGCAGACAAGGCACGGAAACATGGAATGGAGGATTACATAAGTGCGGATCCGTGTACATTTGACCATGCAAATTTATTTAAGACATTACAGAACTTGGCACTCGAATATCGATTAAATGATCCATACGCGTCTCTGGTAAGTTTTCGAAACTATAGAGTATTTCTATTTTACTTAATGTGTCATTTTTTTGCATTATTTTTTGGCTACAGGGCTGGTTTAGTCCGGGTCAGGTATTTGTTTTAGATGAGTATTGCGCTCGATATGGTGTGCGAGGGTGCTACAGGCATTTGTGCTATCTTTCCGATCTTTTGGATCGTGCTGAAAAACAGCACATGATTGATCCTACATTAATTCATTATTCGTTTGCTTTTTGCGCGAGTCATGTGCATGGCAATAGGTATCGTATATATATATATACCTTTGGGTATATTCCAGGCTAATTCCAAATTACATTTTGCAGGCCTGATGGAGTGGGCAGCATTACTCATGAGGAGAAGGAAAAGTTCTCCGAAATAAAGGAACGTCTGCGGCAGCTTCTTGAGTTTCAAATAACCAATTTTAGATATTGTTTTCCTTTCGGTCGGCCTGAAGGGGCATTAAAAGCAACACTGTCGTTACTCGAAAGGGTTTTAATGAAAGATATCGTTACTCCCGTGCCACCAGAAGAGGTTCGTCAAATGATCAAAAAAAGCCTGGAAACCGCTGCGCTTGTAAACTACACACGGCTGTCGGCTGAAGCTAAAATCGAAGGTGACCAAAGAAATTGGATTTTTTTTTGTCCTTAGCATCGATAGTTTAATCAATTCACATTTTACAGAGGATCTACGGGGCGAACTCATTGTGCCGCCACCCAAAAAACTAGAGGACTTAATACACTTGGCCGAGCTATGTGTTGATTTGCTGCAGCAAAATGAGGAGCACTATGGCGAAGTAAGTTGTTGTTGTCATGAAATAAGATTAGAAATAAAAGTCATATACATTACACGATAAAGTCGATATAAAAGTCAGTGTAAGTATAATACAATGTACTTGTACAACTTGTTCTATACTTTCACATTTGTATACTTCGCCCACATTTTTGTAAACTGTTCCTTTTAGGCGTTGTTTAAATGTGTTTGTAGGCAAATACATATGTGTACCTTCACATCGCTATGAACAGACGATGTTGTACAAAATATGGCAATTAATGTGTCTATCTGTTGGAATGCTCACTCGGATGTCGCAGCACTCTTTATGCATTGTGTAAAACTGTATTAATATTGGTATTAATTAATTTATGTATCTAGCTGCCTATCTACATATTCCTATAAACTAACATTATTTTTATCTTTATCTATGTATGTATATGTTGTGTGTTTTTCTCCTTCCACCCATCCACTGATTATCAGAGTGTATACATGCATATGTCTGCCCTTTACGTATTTTTGCGACTCTATCGATCGATCAGTCAGTCAGTCAGTTACACTAATTTACACAAAAACTGACTTATATTTATAAGACTAACATAAAAGATATATACGCACATTTATATACTAAAATTGTAAGACGGGAGCAAGAGATATGTAGCCCTCCAAAAAGTCTCTCATTTTGCACTTGGATTGCACTTCTAATTCTGTTCTTTACTTAATTATAATGATTTATATTGTGTTTAAATTATATTTTCGCAACTTATATATCCTACATTAGTACTCGAATCCGGAACGCGTTTTTTGTTAGTGTAAGCAACGTAAGCTCCGTAAATAATTAAGGTTTGTTTTTCAGAGTAAACCAATTATCTACTGAATTTAATGTGAACTCAAGAAATTAAATTTAATTGTGCATATAGTTAGTTAGTGAAACCAAAGACGATTCTAATACAATACTTGAAACATTTAATTTGATACTTTATATTAATTAGCAAATAACATGAATATAGTTAATTACAGCAATATTATATCATAGGTTATTTGGCGGGTTTATAATGAAATAACTCGTTACATGTCTACACATTTCTTTCCAAACAAAGGTGTATATGTTCCCAACATTTTTTTTATTATACGCTTTATCACACAGAGTAAATTTTGAGTCGTATTTGCAAAAACAATTTTATTGTTTATCATTGTACTTGAATTAATAAGTCAGAATTCCAAACATTCTTAAGTGCCTTGTGGATTTAACTCGTATGTAGTACATTTGTATTTGTATACTCGATTTACACATATAGCTGCGCAAACATGACAAAAAGGATAAAGTTAAGACAATAAAGGAAGCCGGCGATGGCAGAGGAGACATAGACAATCGGTGCGATACGGGCGCTAGTGTTTCGGGCACTTCTGGTCAGGGACCCACAGGCATGGACCAAGGCACTTTGGATGTTGCTGTCTCTACGAGTGCCGGACCACCCCCATTTCGTTACTGTATGCCCACACATGCGGTATACACATCGCCAGTACCAACGGCACGTACTCCTCTTAATACATGTACCAATCTAGAGTGGGGCGCGTGTCGTGTTCTCCTTCGTGACACGGCTTGTTCGTGTTCTTGTTCAAAATTCGAATTTTTTGGTTCGCTTTCCAAACGACATAATACAGATGAATAAGACCGAACAAAAGGAAATACTTTTTAATTTTTAGTCAAACGTAAAATCTCGATAGGTTTTAATATCTAAGTAATATATGAAAAATAATCAAATAATGAGAATTTTAATTACGGTTCATACTCCTGTCGTGTCGTGTCGTGTCGTGTTGCACCGAGCCGACACACGCCCAACTCTAGTACAAGATAGAATACATAACTATTTGTGCGCATAATAATGTAATTGCAAACATAAACATAAACACTTACATACACACATACTTACATTCACAAAATTCTCGACATTTTCATACATTATCAATGCAATATAAAACTATCAAACGTTTATCAAATCTTTATTATTATTTTTATTATTATAATTTTTATACTATATACTATTCATTTATTTTATAAGTGAAAAAAGTTCATTGGGTTTGTGGCACGTCCGCCTTCATCCGGACAGACGGACAGCATGACGGACACTGCACAAACCCAATATGCTAGTTTCACATCATGAACGAGTATAAAAATAATACCATAACATATCGACCCTTTTTGAGAAAATATCCTATGTGTACTGCATTTGTTGGAAAAATATTCTTCCAAATATAACATATATGCAATTTAATACTTCAATCTAACCTTTAAGATTTATAGAAGTATTCTTTGGAAAATTTTTATTTTTATCACATATAATATTTTTGTAAAAGACCTCGATATGTAAGTATCAAATAACAAAATACCTATGTGTGTAAAAAGGTAGTATGAGCTGTATTACTTAGGATGAGAGACGCTGATAATGATCTTTACATAATGCCAATTAAGGGTCGTTACGTAAAATACCGATTTCCCGATTATTTTATATAAAACTGATTGTCTGTGTATACATTGTAAATAAGTCTATATCTGTGCTTGATATCTGTCTATCTCAAACGCATGTAACAGTGACAGGCAACAACAGGGCATGAGCATGCCTAAGAAGTGTGTTTGGCTTATCTACATATCTAATAAGAGTATTTAACTTAGTTGATGTTGTTACACATTTTTTGTCTATTGCTCTCTTTCTCTCTCTCCCTCTCTCTCTCTCTCTCTCTCTCTTTCATTATGTCTCTCCATCTGTCTGTTCTTGTTCTTCCGATTCTTCAAATTTCTTGCTGCAGATTCTACAAATTACAGAAATTTAAGCTGAACGTAGATTTTTATCCGCCTTTATATTTACTTATAATTAATTCATTAAAGAAATAGTCATACCCAAGACATTTTCAATATTTAACAGGTCGATCCCGACCATGGTTATGCTCCATAAACATATTTAACTGATTCTTTTTGTAGGATTTTATATATTTGGAAGGGCTATTTTAATAATATATTCAAAAGTAAATTATTCATATTTAATGAGTTAAAAAATACACCAAATTTTTTACACATTAACTTATTATTCGAGAGACCGGTTCTATACCGTTTGATCTAGCAAAGGAAAATAAAATTAATAAGATCCCTTTAGCTATTAGTACAATTCAAGAATATATATATTTTATGGAGTCAGAGATGTGTCTTGCAAATCCGTACATATGTACTTCGCGATAAATTAAATTCCATTTCAATGGTATAAGAAATTAAAGAAAATCCATACATAAGTTTTTGTTAATCTTATTGAATATTTGATTTGAAAGTATTTTGATAAGCTTAATATCAATCCTATATTTAAATGCTTGTTTATGTTCAATGGAAGGTTAGATACATCCGTCAAATCTTGTAATATACAGATACTCGATCGAAATATTGGTGTTAGTGGTATACAAAATGCATGTGTGTCGTACTTAGGATCTTTATTATAATGATTCTCTACCCATCTACCTACAAGGCATTTACCATTAAAACAACGAATAATATCTAATAAAAATGTTTTAGTAACCAATTAACACTAACCAAGTAAATTTACACTAACACATACAAACACATACATATATGTACATAATGCACGTCACTCATATCATATGAGCACAAACATTCTACATTATATACAAGGAAATCATTGCATTATGTACAGATAATATATATACATACATATATAATTCAACGCTTGCAGAAACTGTTTCAATCTTTGTTTCCCTCTAAATATGTCTGGCTGTCAGCTTATTCAATAAATACATACATTCCATAAAATAGCCAAGAATTTTTAACCCTACCAAGATAAAAATAATGTAATAAGTATGAGACATTCTTGTTTAACGATTTTTTTGTTTAATCCGAAATATGTGTACTTCCATTAAAAATACCTTACTTTTAAGTATGCTGGAATATGCTGATCAATAATTAATGTAATTATACAAATTTAAATCCTATTACATACTGTTTAGGCTAGATTTTTACTTTTTGCCTACAACTTTATAAGAATATTATTTAATAATTGTGTTTGTCCGTGCATAACAATTTCTGCAGGTGTATGATTTTTTAGATTTCGGCTCACCGAAATGTATAAATATGAAAAACAAAAATGTTGGAGCGATCATGACGATCTTATATATATATATATATATATATATATATATATATATTCACAGTTCAAGGCAAGTTAG
>SCDS01000566.1:30138-82038 GCA_004149465.1 Drosophila nigromelanica
ATATATATATATTCACAGTTCAAGGCAAGTTAGTCGCTCGATAGTTAAAGTTATTTGAGGAGGGCTATTATTTTATGTGTTTTTAATACTATTATAAAGATTTTTTCAAAATTTTTTTAATTTAATCTTGTACTAAGCAGATGTAAGATTGCAATTTGTTATTGTATTGTAGAAAGAAAATTAATAGTTTTATTTTATTCAAGTTATTTGAAGGAATAAGAGCTGTTTTTCCATTTTTTTAATTTGAAAAACAAAATGCCTTAATTACAACTTTCAGTCCTAATTTTGAAAGTTCTTCTATCGAGCGTTCACTTTATTGGTCTTCACATATGTATATATGTATATAATATATATAATATAATTGGTCAGAAATTAAAGTCGATCGCTGCAGTATTCGTTGTCATAAGAGCTCAAAGTATTCCGAGAAGAGAAAAGCTCCCAGCAATACGTAATGTATTTTGTCATACAATTTTGGTTTTATTATTTTTATCCTTAGGCATTTGCTTGGTTCAGCGATCTCCTGGTTGAGCATGCGGAAATATTCTGGTCTCTTTTTGCAGTTGATATGGATCGAGTGCTGTCCGAGCAGGCACCAGATACCTGGGACTCATTTCCGTTATTCCAAATACTGAACGATTATTTAAGGTCCGATGGTAAGTGCTGAATCTATATGCACTTAATCCAATACTTACTTTTTATTCACTAAGATTTTGTTATAATATAATTTGCATTGGCAAATGTTTAAGTGATCTTTAACGTCATTTAACAGATAACTTGCGCAATGGACGATTCCATCAGCACCTGCGCGATACCTTTGCACCGTTGGTGGTGCGGTACGTGGATCTAATGGAATCCTCAATAGCCCAATCGATTCATAAGGGTTTTGAGAAGGAGCGTTGGGAAAGCAAAGGGTAAGTGATGTCACACTCCAATCAGTCCGTAATTGCATTAAAGGTCTCATATCAAATTTTGGAAAACTCAATCTATACGCATACATACAGCACACGAGCATTAATATCTGTGTGACAAATATATTCAATTTGGGAATTTGACATAAAACATGAAACTTACGTATTATGCAAATGCACATGTGTATGTGCATCAATTGCTTGCCATTTATCTGTATAAATATAATATATATGTGCTTTATATATATACAACTATTAATTTGATTGACTGACTGATTGACTTAAATCTTTACTGAAGTTACTTAAACCAAAAAATTAAATATTAATTTTCATAAAATCAACACCTCAATCCTGAGTAGAAAATGATATCTAATCAGCCTTTAATACATTATAAAATACACGTTTCACTGATTAAAAGCAAGCGCAAAAAAAAATGTTTAATATGTATCATAATTCTATCTCATTGATTTCAATGTCAGTTTTTTTAATTTTATACCATGAACCCATTTAAAATTGGTAAAAAGGATATAATGGTTTTTTGAATAGGTGGAAAAGTGCATGTATATATATACATATATATTATATTTATATGTATTTGTGTGCGGAAGCATGAACATATGTATGTATGTGTGAGCTGTTCGCATTGGTATTTGATGTAAGGTTGGGATTTCAAATTAAGCTGGGTAGGTTCATGATGTATGTATGTTTATGTGTATGATGGACAGCATAAATAACTGCACTTAATGTATCTAGTGCGCAGATGAGCAGCTGAGCAGCCTTAAACCACATACTGTCTCCTCTCCTCTCTCGCGCGCGCTTCTCATTTCTCATATTTAGCAATTCAATTTTTATAATTTTCATATTTCTGTGAAACTTTAGGATAAACGCTGCTTTGAACCCAGCCGCATTAAACAATGCCGCCCAGGCGCTAAACACGGCAGCTCTCAACCCAGCGGCGCTGTTGAGCGGCAAGAAAGATCAAGTAAATTTTTATGTGCCGCGACTACCAAGGCGCACAGCTGCAGCAGCTGCTGATGAAATGAGGTTTTTAAATGATGCACCTACCTAAGAATCTGATTATGTAGACGTATACTCTCAAATATGTTCTCTTTGCATTTTGTTGTTTTCTACTGCCAATTGTCATGCATTTGCCCAAGAATTGATTTAACTAGAACTTTAGCCAGCATAATTCTCATATTTATGCATTTCACAATAACATTGAACTACATGCAAATGTTAATAATTGCAATTTTTTATATGAATGTATGTTACAAAACACTGCATAAACATAATAATAGTAATAATGATAATAATAATAATAATACTAATAACAATACTATGCTATAATAATAACAGTAACATATAGTGTTTGATTATATGTATGTGTACATACATATTGTTTATTTATTTAATTTTTTATTTTAAACACATACCAATTTCAATCAATCAACCCACTTATCTTAGTTTTAACCAAATATTGTTTTTGTGGAGGAATAGAATTGTAAATAACTCAATTTAGAACAGTTGATTAGAAGGAAATTTCACAAAACTCATATTATGCGTTCTACTTAGTGCAAATAAATAAGTTAAAATAAAAATTTAAATAAATTAATGAATTATTTAAATAATTCTGAGATTAGCTCATTTAAACTAACTGTGAAACCAACTTATATTAATATCGAGCTTTTACATATACCTTTTAAAAATTTCACACAGCATCCAGTCTGTCCGCTTAGGAGACTTTATACATTTAATCCGTCTGTCTCTATATATCTGTATGATACCTCTTCATTCGTGACAGATAATGATTTTCATTGGAATATAAATATATGAAGTAAAACGTAAAACCTGATTACAATAAATAATTACTTATATATACACGCAAAAATACGAAAGCGCCTACTTTTCCAAATTGATTAATAAACTGTGTCTGAATTCCTAAATATGAGTATATTTACCTTCAAAAACCGTGGCGAGAGTTTTCAATATTACAATGGGAGGCGGATTAAAAGAAAGATAATTTGCTTATGGTATTTTGAGTTTTATACCTCATATATTCTCTGAGATTGCAGTTTTATGCAGGCAAATAGACAGACATACTGTTGGACAGACTTAGCACCTCGTGTTATCGATATTATCATATTCTATGGTATTAGCCGCAAACCCGATATTCAATGACTTAAAACTAAATTAAAATTTAGGTTCATAACAAAATATATGATAATAAATAATTGCAATAGATATAAACAAATCTTCATATATTTCACATGTGCGTACGCTTATTACCTATAACTTTTGTCAATATTAATATCACAAAAATGGCAATGGCATTACACCTTTTATCAGTATTAGCAATAATGTAGAATAAGCATCCTTCAAGTTATTGTAGTTGCATTGCTTGCTTGAAGTTAATCGCCGATATTTGTAATGCTATTATTATTCTATTGGTTGCATTATGTTCAAACATAGTAGATGCTGAAATTTCAATTACTGTAGTTACTACGTGAGCGCGTTAATGGATTCGATGGGTTTATTTAATCCTGAATAAAATTTTAAAAATGTTAAAAGCTCAATACTGGCAACTCGCAACAACAATTTCGACCGATTATTCGTATACAAATTAAATTGTGTTCATATTATATACAACATAAGGACAATCGATAAAAATATAGTGTTTGTTTAATAGATTGCCTGCTTTAAAGACAGACGGACAAAATTTTATGAACTCAACTAGCCTTCTGATCAAGAATATAGGCTTAAAGCATTGACAGGATTCGTTGCTTATAATAAAAAAGACCCTATTATTTTCAATAAATTTGAATATATGGTATGATTTGGTATCATTTAAGAAGGAAATGAAGTTTTCTGGTATAACTAATTCCAATCGGGCTTAGCTTTTAACGCTTATGTTTTTATCGCGCAATTAGTGAGCGAGAACCATGTATTTGAGCATTGGCCTGTTGAAAAAGAGATCCGCAGAATGGGTTTGCTTGAAAAAATTGGCATACTTGGTCGATTGCAGCTTATATTCATAACTTAGCAGCCTGCGATTGTTAATATAGTGCTCTGAAATTATATCCAATACGAGTTTATATATTATTATGTATATGCTATAGTATTATATTTATTTGAATTAAAATTTCTATAAAATTATATATGTGTATATATGAATATAATTACTGATTAAATTATTTTGCTTGTTTTGTATGTGCATAGAAATGGTTGTGCCACTTCCGAAGATCTGTTTTGGAAACTAGACGCATTGCAATCGTTCATCAGAGATTTGCACTGGCCAGATGCGGAGTTCCGTCAGCATTTGGAGCAGCGACTGAAGATGATGGCAGTTGATATGATTGAGCAATGTATACAGCGAACAGACTCTTCCTTTCAGTCTTGGTTAAAAAAAAATGTTGCCTTCATATCGACCGATTATATAATACCGTCAGAGATGTGCGCTATGGTAAATGTGATATTAGATGCTAAAAATCAAAGCTTTAAATTAACTACCATTGATGGTATCGATCTGGTAAGTGCGGCTTTCATTATATCCTAACACATTAATGTACTCTGTACACAACTACAAAGATTTATTTAATAAGCAAGGCTGCAAATCCAGTACAATGATTTTGGTTTTGAACCTTCACACATTTTTTGCAGTTTTAAAAAGAATAAAACTAACATTTAAAATCTATAGAAAAAAATATGTTTTATGTGTTTTGATTTAAATTAAAAAGAGTATCCATTAGTCAAATTAAAAAAATAAATTCTTTTAGGAAATAAAAATATTCATTTTATATTTTAGACCTATTATTTGCTTTCGTTTTTTTTTTCTTTTTGAAACTCGTTTTGCAGCCTTGGTTAAGGGAACGTTTAATGACTTTATTAAGTGCCTATTCTTATTTGATATATTTATTTTGTTAAATAGTACAAATTCCATGCTCGAATCGATGATCAAATCGACAAAGCGAATGTAGCGATGACACAAGGATTAAGTGGCAAACTTATGTCAGTGCTAGAGTCGACTTTGTCAAAATTGGCGCGTTACGATGAAGGTAGCCTAATTGGCTCAATTCTTAGTTTTACAAACGTGTCGAGCTCAGGGAAGGATCTCGGACAAGGCTATGTGAATTTTTTTCGCAACAACATGGATCAAATACGAGGCAAGATTGGCGATGATCTATGGACACTGAACTTTTTCGAACAGTGGTACTCTCAACAAATAAACATGCTGTCCAGTTGGCTATCAGAGCGCTTGGACCACGCCCTGCATTATGCGCAGGTCACGTCCATCTCCCACATAATTAAGGTACA
Source organism: Drosophila nigromelanica (assembly GCA_004149465.1). NCBI lineage: Eukaryota > Metazoa > Arthropoda > Insecta > Diptera > Drosophilidae > Drosophila > Drosophila nigromelanica. Next base: position 35,358 of record SCDS01000566.1, read on the forward strand.
ATTAATATATCAATACATAAGATATAAATATATTTATATATGTATTTTTACATTAGAAAATTTATTCGGACTTTGAACTGCAAGGTGTCCTCGAGGACAAGCTAAACTCTAAAGCATATCAGACAGTTATACAACGAATGACTGCTGAGGAGGCAACATGTGCCTTGACCATGCCCGATGTGGCAGACGGTGATGAGTGAGTGCAATTTATGGCCATATTAGTTAGTGGTTGGCTCTAAAATGTTTATTGCTTACCACAGAAATTGCGACGACATTCGAAATGGTGACGAGGAGGATGGTGGAGATGAATCTGGCGCCCATGCATCTCGGAGCCTGCCAAAGCCGAAAATTGGCGCCGCTCAAGCTGCGGCTGTCACCAACGTAGTGGCTGGTCGGGTTGGCAATTTGCTTGGTAAAGGCATAGGTGGACTTAGCTCAAAGCTAGGAAGTGGTGGTTGGTTTTGAATGTCAGCGGAGATGATGTGGACCGGTTCTGGATAAAAACCACTTAGAAACCACGTCCAGCTTCTGATGGCAGCTTCGTAGCTTTGCTGAGCCAAGTCCACTGTCGAAAGAATATTTCTCAAACACCAAAAAAAATATGGATGGCATCAATACGCGATTGTCTGTTAATATACAGGATCTTTCAAATACAAACTTAAAATCCTGATAAACACGATTATGGCTAGCGTTTTAGCGGATATATATTTTATTATAATTTTTATGTATAAAACTAACCATTCGCATTTTATGCAACAGTTCTTTCTGGTGAAAACAATAATGGCACGCACCATCACGATCACTAATCTGTACAATAAATTGTGCTTAGTTTCAATACTTTAAACTAAAGTTGAAAGTCAATATTAACAATTGCATAACATAATTACCTCTTAAATAATATTACACGATTATATATATGAATACAACTTATAATTAAAATAATGGAAACCAACTCACATATTAAATATACTTAATACACATGCATATTTCTTCATCAGACGCTTTGCTGGCTAATACGTAAAGTATTTTGCACAACAACTGATTTGTTTGATTATCTTTTGTTTAAGTATGTACAAATGTACAAATTAATCAATAAATCCGTAAATTTTCAAATATTTTTATTTCACTCTTTCAAATGAAACAGATTTATATTAAATATGTTCAATAATATTTATGTAATCCTTTAATAGTTTTAAAGTACTTAAGAAAATGTATTTTTGTTTGTACATGACTATATATATTGATAAATTTATCAAAAGGGATAACTTCGACTCCAAATAGTGTTTTTGATATTGTCTCTTAATTTGAAAACTGTAACAACCACTTGCAAATTGATTTTTTGTATATGTTTTCGCTCTTTTTATCAATCTCACCAATTTCGAACTTAAGCTTCCAAAATTTAAGAAACTACTTATCCAAATCTTAATAATGTTCGTTATAATGCTCATTAAAAAATCGGCTGAAAATAATAAAATTGTATAAAAACACAGATGACAAATGTTGTATACATCTGCTTAATTCTTTTTCTGTCGGCATGAGTATAACATTTTCAATACTACGGAGATAACTTATAACTGTTATTTCGTATTATCATTTAAAAATATTTTAAAATAATGGTAATCAAGAAATATTGTTTTCATAATATAACTTTTGCTAGAATTTCGTTATAAATATGTTTAAATTGCTTTATTGAAAACTAAAATTACCTAAATATAGACACTATATACCTAAATATATGTATATGTTTATGCATACTATCTTTGGCCTTTCATACAACATATATTTGAATAATATTAATTAGCAATTGGACAAAACTAACCTTTTACTAACCGCAAGATATGGTTCACGATATGAAATTATAGGCAACATATCTATCTGATATATCGATTTAAATTTATATTGTGCTTAAATTTCCGTGATGCAAATAAAAACGTATGTAAAATTCATTCTCTATTATGAAGGAATTTATTCGAATATAACATTAAATCAAGTGTGTATGTGTATATTAATATAAGAATGAATATATTAAAATAGATGAATTTATATTCCAATACTTAATATTTATACAAGCATCGTTCGTTGTAGTTGTATTATGGTTACCATTTTGATCATCATGATAATCAACCAAACGTTATACAAACATACATACATACATATAGTACACATATATGAATATACATATATGTAATATATACAGCCATAGACAGTATAGATATACTTTATATATACGAATTAAAGTTAAAGTTTATTCTGAACAACACCAGCCTAAATAATTTAGTTAGACGAAATAAAATAGAAAATTATTATTTGGAATACACTTCAAAAAATACTTCTACAGCAAAGCGAGTGATTAAATTAAGACTTTAAATGGGAGTTGGGCAATTTTTTGTAGTACTGAAAAAATCAACTTGCAACCAATGGCCGCATCCTAAGGTTTATATATAAAGGTAACTGTTCCATTATTATTATATGTTATTATATGAGCTATCAACTTAAAGTTCTGTTCTTAAGTTTGTTTATGCAAAACGCATGTGCTCCTTCTTGAAATCGATAAACATCGATTTTTGGCCCCGGTTTCTTAAGTATATATGTATGTATTAATAAATCACTTGCTTACAGATCAGTGGGAAGCGTGATGTTAATATAATTTTTATAAAGATGTGTTATTGATTTGAAAGGAAATTACATCCGGCATGTGTTCCTCAAACCAGCCAAACCCGAGCTTCTGACAAGCTAGTCCAATTAGCCTGTTAGTGATTGTCTACAAATTATTCAAAAGTATATTTCTGCCGGATTATCAGAAGACAACATGTCATGCCCGAGCAATGCCATCGGATTGTATACCAAGATACACAAGAAAACAATAAATACTGCTCTGCTGCATTTCTTGATGTAAGACAGGCATTTGACAGAGTTTGGCACCCAGGCATTCTATTCAAATTGAAGAAAAACCGACCAAGCCCTTTTTACTTGCTACAATCGAACCTTCTACGTGCGATGCTGTGACGCGGAGTCCGACGTTAACTACAGACACAAAAACCTACATAATTCAGATATTGCAATCTAAGGCGCCCCCTTCGACGTGCGTAACGACGTTTTGCACTGCGACTTAAATGTCCCAACAGTCACGAGGACCATCTGCACGTCTGAAGAATCATAAGAATATGCTTGAAGTGCAACAGCCTCAACAGCATCCTCTGGATCTCCCCTTCCGCTTTGCATAGCCTTATATTTTAAACTTATATTAATATATTCAAAATAAATGTAAAACTAAAACAAGAACGCTGCAGTCGGGCGTTACCGGCGGCGTTCACGTTATTTTTGAAGATTTCGGTACTTTGTTATTTGTATGGGTGGGTGACATTAGCCGGGATGTCAAGGTGGCAATCTTTTGGGGAAGTTGCCAGCTATTTACATACCAAATTTAGTGACTCTAGTTAAAAATTGTGGACCTACGACTTTAGTTTGCCAAGACGGTCAGTGCTAAAAACCAATATACTCTTTTCACTTTATAAACGAGCATAATTATTAAAAAAAAAATTATTTTTTGTTTCTGGCCAGTTAGTTCAAATATAAAATAAAATAAATTAAATTAAATATTCTTCGCCACAAATGTGATATCAGAAATTTTGCTTTCGCGCCTATGTTTTGACCTTATGTAGTTTTAGTATTATATTAGTAAAAGACTAAAACCTATCTCAAATGAAAGCAATAAAAGGAGGTCCTTTCTCTTGTCAACATTTTTTTTTATTAAACTGTATTTGATTTGTATATTTATTATTTTCAATACATCAAATTATTTACTAAACTAATGTTCTTATGTGAATGCTTTATTATAATTTTTTTTTATAGATAATGTAACTACATGTTTATAATAAGTGGATGTATATAACATTAAATATGTATGTATATAAGTATATAAATACTTTTTAAATCTAGATATGTTTGTGTAATTAGTATTTAACTCTTTACTAGTTATATCTACTTACAGTTAAAGAGCTACTAAAATTAAACGGAACAATTAACCAATCTGTGTAATTATTGACTTAGCTTACTTTGAATGCAAATCATTAATTCGTACTTATATCATATCCCCGTTACGTGCATTTCAAATACATATGTACATAGAAATTATATATATAATTCAATATAAACATAGATACACACAGTCATTTTAATTTATATGTGTGCTTACATTTAAAACATTTCCCTCCCTTTGTCTATTATTTTCTGATCGTTCTGCGAGAATTTATGGAAATACAGACTGAATGACAATCGTTTATAATTATGTCCCGTATCGTTTAGAAGCTAATAGAGAAACAATATAGTTGTAGTACATTTAATTCATATGAAAATTACTTAAGGCTTTGACTTTGTGTACTGAAATAATTGAAGAACTTTTAGACAGGGGAGCAGCAGAGAGATAAAAGATAAAACAAAGAATCCTATCATTTTGAGTGAATTGGTCAGTGTGTTAAAGGTAAAGGCATTTAACTGCATTTCATACATACATACTTGGTATACATAAATATGTACATACATGTCTGATAGGTTGTACGTATGTATGTTTGAACAACAATGCACATGGCAATCTAATGGCGTTTATCATGTAGCAAATTTTTTTGAATGTACATGATGGTATTACGGTATTACAAAGCGAAACTTCAAATATGAATTGCACGTGATTTTAGTGCAGATTAATATTAACTTAGGAATAAATGTCAATAAATAAAACTGTAAATATTGCAAAACGGTTTCATATGCGCTATTTACTAGGTAAAAATTTAAATAAAAAACACAGAAAATTGGAAGCATAGTTAACGTAAGTAATATTGATTGTTGTTGTTTTTTTTTGTTCTGTTTGTTTTTGCTTTTGATTAGAATATTTACCAAAGCTAATGTTATATATATATATATATATATATATGTTTATATATATATATAATATGTTTATAGATATGTGTGTACTTACAACTATATTTTATACCATTTATTTGTTAATGGCTGGGTGATTGTGATCGCTACGAGTCCTGCATAAAGTACTTATGCACCGCATGTGTATGTACATTGACGCCAGTTCATTTACAATTACAGAAACTATATACATACACCATCATACATACATAAATATGTATGTGAGGTTGTTCCAGTGTGTCTGCCTATGTACATAGTGTAGAATACATAAATACATTCATTGACATCAAGCACAAGTGCTAACACATTGTCGTGTATGTATGTATGCATAGACGTATGTATGTATGTATGTATGCGCATTCACATATGCATTTTATATGTACGTATGTTATTTATTTTAAGTATGTATTTAACAGTCTTTTTATAATTGGCAATGGCTTTACACACATTGTTGTGCTTACATATGTACATACATATATTTACTTAATATCGTATTAATTAAATTCGCATTAGTATTTATATTATATACTAACTGTTTGGCTTGATCGTATATATATGATCTCAACACTGTATTTACATATGTTGAATATTAATACATTCTATTTGTTGTATAATATTAACATATCTAGATTTATGCTCACACGCACACATATACATACACATATATCGGATTTATATATTTCTTCTTTTTATACTAAGCAATATTCCACTTGTATATAGTTAACTCCAATATTGATAACTTTTTTAATAATTTAATGTTTGTGCACTTTTCTTTTCTTTTTTTCCTCTTTTATCATACCGATATCACCATAAGCACCCACATATCTAAGCACATATATATACCATATATACAGACACATCTAATACTAAGTATATAGTCCAAGTAATGTAGATGTAAAACATGTGACGATGTTTAACTCAAATCAAATCAAAAATATATTTTAAAACTTTTTATAAACTCTATGGGATTGGGCTAAATTACGCTAGTTTACAAATTTTTTGAATTTCAAATGTCAACAAAATTGAAACTGATGATTAGTTGGATGAAATAAAAAGAATCGAATATTTTTTAGGCCCATACAAATTGTATAAATATAGTACACATAGTACACAGAATGTACTCTGTACATATAATAATACATATGCATACATACACACACATATACGTGGATACTTAATATGCGGTAGTAGGTATCAGGTCCAATTTCAATAAATTCGTACGTTTTGTGTTAAGTTGCTTGATGCATACATACATACATTAATACATTATATACTTTAATTATAATCAAATAATACTGTTGCTTTAAAGAACTTGTTATTGAAAAATGAATTATGTTCGCATATATTAACTCAACTCAACATTGATGCATTCTTATACCCTGAACCCATTAAAAATGGGTTAACAAAAAGGTATAATGGTATTGTGCAAATGTATGTTACAGGCAGATCAAGTTTTTTTTTTTTCAAATAACCGATAACCCTTCCCGTTTTTTACTGTCAATAATTAACAGTTTTTGTCCCGCTTTTTATAACTCAGAAAATCTAAGAGCTACGCCACCAAATTTGGCAGACGCAGGATACCTAACCCACTCGGCCCAAAAATTAAAGAAAAAACCAATTTAAATGCTAATTGCTCAATTTAAGACCTGAAAATTTAATAACGATCATGCGCTTATTTTATAAGTTATTCAAGAATTTGTCGTAGTAGGGGCCAAGCATAGCCACTAAGTAAAGTGCGCGCTTGCGGTGTGTGTATGTGTGATATTTTGTATGTATGTATGAAGACAAGGGGTTAAAATGTGTACAGCGACAGCTCGCAGCTGGGTTTTCCTAGTCGGGAGCTCCCCACTAGAGGACTCTTACTTGTGTTTGGTTGCTTTTGATTGGATTAATAAATGTATTTCAATAATTTTCTTTAGAGTTGTGGGTTATCAAAAATGGAAACATTTTTAAACACAATTTTCGTTTGCTTGCTAAACAAAACAAAATAATACCTACACACGCTTTATATAAGAATTCAATGCAAAAAATATAGGTGTCAGAAAATGCATTAAATAGATTTACAATTACAAATTTTATGGCAAATATGTTTTTAAATTTAAAATAAGAAAGTGTGTAAAACAAGATTTCAGTTGGCCAAACCATTCTACCATTCTAATCTGCTACTTTCTACTATTTTAATCATTTCAATTATGATAATATTACCATATATGTTTCTTCAGCTGCCACAAAAAAAAAATGCATTAAAAAATGTGCCTGCGAATGGCAGCGTGATATCGGCTTGATCTCATTAAAGCTCTCATTTATTGCTTAATAATATTTATTATAAATCTACTATCAAAAATAAAAAAACGTTTCAGTACACAATTAAGTTTGGGAATATTTGCAAGCTGAAGAAATTAACAAGAAGTGAATGCTTTTACAACTATATGTTTGCTTCACGTTTTATGAAAGCTATAATGATTATTTGTCAATTATTTTCATTCCACAATCACAAATAGAGACTAAAATGTCTTTCACCAAAAGATAAAGAGAAGCATTAATAAATAGAGCGATTTTGCAGGATATCATGGTGAAGAAAGTCCAAAAAACCTTACAGTGGGAATGCTCCGAATGTACCATACTCTGCGCCCAGTGCAGTAACAGCTAATTAAGCAATGAGAATCAGATTCATCTTACTCAATTACTGTAAAATTGTACCATTTATCGACTTGGTTGTCTCTGCTGATCGACAATTTATCTACGCCCGAAGATGTCTTTTTCAGTGCATCACATATTTCAAAACAAAAAAGAATAAAACATGGCAGAAATCTGGTTTTAGGCTAACCTGGTTTGAAACAACAGTATTTAATAAAAACGGATTGGCTCTAAAATCCTTTTGCGATATTTTTAAATATACTTCAATAAATATAATACAAGCGAGAGAACAAATAATTCTTTAAATTGTTGAATTTTAAACTAGAATGTGAAAAACCAGATTCATAAACTGAGCCTTAAGCTAAGGCATTAGTTCACACCGTGAACCGAACTGAAATTTTTTTATGTGACGTGTCTTTTTTTTTTAATTTGGACTATTTGCACCTTCTCCGAAATGACTAGAAACATTAGCATGCATATATCAGGCGGAAGACAACTCATAAAGTGTGATAAATTCTTGATTAGCTTCGTCGATTTAGCCGTATCTGTCTTACCCGTCGGTCAAATTTAAAATCTAGAGATAACAAATTGTTCAACATAAAATCAACTTTTTTGAGCATTAGTTTATACACATACAACTCTATGGAGTCTTCTGAAAGGTGGTGGTTTAGATTCCCTAACTGGGTGTATTCATACACACTCATCTTTAAATATCCCAATTATTTATTTATAAAACGGACAATAAACATTAATTTATTTCAAATAAATCTGTTGATGGTGTGCGGCTGAGGAAAACAGAACAGCGAGTGTGCTTGTGTGTTTCTGTGTGTGAACAATTGGTATACCCTGTCTAGTTTGGTACTCTTGACTAGAGCACTCTTCCTGTCGTTTACGTTTATTTGCTTATTTTATGCACATATATATATATATATATATGTATAATATATGTATGCGTACATGTTTGTATGAATGCATTTATGTATATATAATATGTATGTATAGCTCAATTGAATTTTGTTGTTTTTGTCCTGCGTGCCAAGACATTCATACCATGGTCATTGCACATATAAAGATGTAGGCGAATATGTATGTCCGACTAAGAAACACTCTCACACACGCTTGTTCGTTAGTTTCGTATGCTGACCTATAAGTTGTTATTGCTTGATTGATTGATTGTTATAGTACAGAGTATGTATGTATATGTGATGTGAGTACTTTTGGCACTTATCCAATAATGGCCACATGTTACATGTTACAACTATGGCGATGATGAGAGCTAATGTAGGGTTAGGGGGTAAGGGGTCAGGGGTGGGGAAATGGCGGGTTACTTATTGCACGTTGGGCCAAATAATGTAAGCTGCTGACTGATGGGCTGGGCTTGGTTCCAAATCTTCCAAACGACTGAAGCATGGACAAGGACATGTCCATGGACATGGACATGGACATGAAAGCTTGGCACGGCTCTACAGACTTCTATTACAACACTCGTACACACTACTATTGCCGTACCAGACTGCTATGAGACGCTGATGGCTCCAGTTTCGGTTGCGTTAGGCGTTGGCGCGTTGCTGCTTCCTGCAGCCGGATCGGATGTGTTGCGGCGTTTCATGCTGTTCAGTGTGGGCGTGTCCATCGGTTGCACCACCGAGCCGATGATGTTGCCGTGGCTGCTGCTGGTGCTGCTGCCGATGCCGACGCCGACACCGACGCCCACGCCGCTGCCACCTGTGGCTGCCAGGTGGTTGCTTAGCTGCTGTTGAAAGTGTTGGCTGAAGCTGCTGCTAAAGAGCGTATGATGTGGATGCGGATGAGCGTACGGTTTGTGGCCAAGTATCAGTAGATTGTTATCCTCTCGCCGCTTGGTCAACTGATTGATGCTCAACGGATTGTTAATGTCACGGGGATTAGCGCCTATCGGATTACGATGCAACGATGTGGCAGGCGCCGGTGCACATGTAAGCGTCGGCGCGGACGTTAGCTCAGATGCGGCAGCTGGTATGCTTGTTGTTGTTTTCATGTTGCTATAACTGCTGAAGCCATTCGTTGCCAAAGAGGTAGTTGCGCCGCCGCCGCCGCTGCTGTTGCTGTTGCTGCTGCTCACCGCTGTGAGGTTAAATTGATCTGGATTACTGCCGCACACGGGCAGAGTCAGGCCCATGCCCAGATGGCTAAATCGGGTGCCCAGCATCATGGCGCGCTCACTGGCCGAGCTCAACGCTGTGCCGGTCGCAGAGTTGGCCGGCGACGCTGTGCTAGAGGTATTCGGTGTATTACTAATGCTACATGTGGATCCGCTGCTGGACCCGGTTCCAGACCCAGACCCGGACCCAGACCTTGGCTGACTGCTCGGGGCCACCTGCTCTGACATGTTTGTTGTTGCGGGCGGTAGCACAGGCGTCGCCGGACTAGTTAACATGTTCATATTGAGTGGGCTGGCCAGACTTGTCGTTGTCGACGGACTCTGCAAACTGGACAGCCCGCTCAGGCAGCCGGGGCTGGAGAGCGACTGACTCATCGATTCAGTGTCCTCGGTGTCAGGGATCTTGTTTATCTCGGCTTCGTCGCCGCTGCCACAGCTGCCACCGCCCAGCTCATCGTCATCGTCGTCTTCGTCGCTCAGCTGGCTCATGTTGCCAGTGTCGTCCATGCCGCTACCGTCCTCCTGGGCGCCGTTTCCATGCAATGCCTCCATGTAGCGAATGCATTTCTTTTTGCGTCTGTATTATGTAAAAGAAGAACATGTAAAGGGCATTATTAGTCAATTTCAATTGGTACACTGAAGAATTGGCGATGTGGTTTATGCAAATATGAAGGCATTCCACAACAAATGCACAAAATGACCATCGATTTAATAAGTGCATGCTTACGGTGCGGCCGGACCTTCAAAAGCCTCTAATTGATCGTGCAAAAAAAAAATTAACATAAAATTCTACAAAACAAGGGGGCCAAGTGAAGCACAGTCAAATTTCAAATCAAGAGAGGTAGGCGTTTGAAAGTTAATTAAGCAGGATGGAAAGCAGAGTGGATTCTCTTATTTTCTCTTCCCCACCTGGCACCTCAATAAAAAAAAAAACACGTGAGTGAAATACCAACAATCATATTTTGGGCTTTATTAAAATATAACAAAATGTTGTTAGATCAACTATTTCATTAAAAACATTTTTTGTGCCGATTATTCCTGCAATAATAATAAGGTATTATAAAAAATAAAAAAGGTTCTTGAGTGCCTTACTCAAAAATTTGTCTAAAACAAAATATCGTCTCAAAAATAAACATAAACAATTTTTTGATAGCATCTATGCAGCACAATTTTTGTAAAATTATTTTAATAATGTTTGAATATATACAGGCCCGGCTTTGTCTTTCAATTTAGTTCCTCACATTAATAAAGCATTAATGGTAAATAGACATTTATTGCATGCAAAACAGAAACAATTTAATAGCAACTAGAGCAAAATAATAATATAACAAACAAAAAAACAATTACTTTCGACATTTTTGTTTTGTGTAAACCGAAAGTTTCAGAATTACAGAACGGAAACAATTTCCCAAAAGGTAAAAAACTTGTTTGAATCCAGCTCAATATTTTGATTAGGTGTATGAAACACAGAACATGTTGTGGGACATAAGGATGCATATTCATATGTTTGAATACGTACAAATACATATTTTGGAAGTTTATAGTATAAGCATATTAATTGGAACATTAGCAGTGCTGTCAACATAATTGGCGCGTTCCAACTGGCATGCATATAGGAAAATTATTATATATAAATTCCAAAATATTTTTCAATTGTGAAAATTCAAAAACTAAATATTGTATTTGCTCCACAAATGCTAAATCAAGAGTACAATAACATAATAAAAAACATAACGAAAACAAAGTAATTATTAATAATAACGGAAATTATACCATCAGCAATCAGAAGACTTAAAAGTATTCATCGCAGTCAAGAATATGTAATTAAAACATCAATTAAAATTGAATTGGTTAATAAGGATAAAAATGGTTGTGTTACCAATAATTATAATTATAACACAACATTGAAAGAAAAACAAACTAGATTCGTTGTAAAACTGATGATGATCACATAGTCAAATCAATACACAAACAACTGCATCAACAACAACATCAACAACAGCAACGACAACAATAACAAACAGCTCTAGCAAAAAATTTAAGATTATTAAATATACATACATATATGCATATTTGCTTATATACGCATGTATGTACATATATTGCAAATACTCCCTAAAATAAATATCAAAATTTTAACAAAGGCAACAAAGTGCTCGAAAATATATATATTATCGTACATTAGGGCAATCAATACATTGACTTTAATTATTTAACGCTTGCATATGTAAGCAAATTGTATATATGTACATAAAAATAGTTAGGAGTCATTCATTTCATATCATTTTCTAATTCGCTAGCATCTGTAAATACCACATTAGCATAATATTGGTTAGCATAATTAATACAAGTTTCATATTTTAACAAATTGAAATTAACTAGTGCTAAGAGATTGCTAAATGCAAATTATATTTGTCCCATTAACTAAATTGAATTTCTCTAATTTCTCTCATTTATTGTTAAACGAATATTCGTACGTTAAGTTGCAAAGACGGGATATAACGTTTTTATTTTTCTTAAGTATATTTCTTTCTGAAGGTTTAGTCAGACTTTAAAGCTTTAACCAACGATAATAATGTTTTGTATTATATATACATATGTATAATAATTTCATCAAAACCACTGATAACTATAGAACAGTAAATAAATGAACAAATAGGAAATTATACATTTGAAAAAAATTCCTTATTCGAGCTAAAAAAGTTTGACGTACAAGTTTTGCTAAAGTAAACTGCTACATCTAGATATTATCCTGGGAAACATAGCCCGGATCCTCAAAGTTTAAATCAAACCAGACAGACATTTTGATATAAAAATAAAGGTGCTATTTGTTATTTTAAATAAATGCTAATGCGGCTTGATGCTTGTCGTTATTGAAAAGAACCAAATGATATTCATATGAATTTTGTTAATCACAATGCAATTTGGCATTCTATGACTTTTGTACATTAATACATATACGTTATTTACTGGCATTTCTGCAGAGTCGTACACCCGCCTCTTTTTCTTTTGTAGGCTGCTTTGGAATTTAGGATACATGTTGTTCTCCGGGAGGATGTCTGCTTATTTTCGTCACGGTGTGCTATCGATCTTTACAAATTAACATAGGTCGGGGGTGCCTGCGGCGACAGTTGCTGTGAGGTACTCGCAGCCGTACCGGGCGCACTGCCACCAGGCTGTGTACACGCGCTGCCATTAAGAGGTGCTGTCGATCCATTTCCGGTACTGCTGGCCATCATCTGCAAGTGTGTGTGCGTATGCGAGGACGATGTAGATGAGGACGAGGAACTCGAAGACGAATTCGGCAGCATCACCGTTGCCCCTACCATGCCGGGCGTCAGCATGCCCACACTTATGCTGTTGACACCTGGACCACTGACAATGCCGCCAATGTTGCTGTTGCTCGTCGATGAAATGACGCCCAAACCCACACTGGGACTGAGTTAGGAGAGCAAGTTTTCAAGGTCAGTTATTGGTCCAAAAGGTTATTTGGATAAGCGTTAAAAAAAGAACGATAATTTGATTTGTCAAAATATTTGTTTACTTCATTAAAAAACACCATATTGTTTGTATGTATCTGTATGTGTGTGTAATTGTGGATATGTTTATTTTTGTTTATTAAGGATCATTAAATCTTAATGGAATTTATTGAACAGACATTTCTATTGCAAAGCTTTTTCATATTTCATTCGAACAAACCGATCTCAATCCGAAGAAGTTCCAAACAGAAATTCAATTTTTTTTTAACTGTGAGCTGAACCTTAAGCCAAACGAATTTTTTACAAATCAAAACAAACACAGTTGTATTGGTTCACAAGCACAAATATAAGATCAAATATAAAGTACACATTCTCTAACGTTAGAAATGCTTTAATTGTCGTATTGTATTTAAAATTAATTTTACGATTCAAATTAAAACAAGTAAGAACGCTGCAGTCGAGCGTTACCGACTGCGTTATACTCGTTCGTCTTAACTATTATTGTTATTTTGGAAAATTTCAGTTTTTAGAAATTAGAATTAGAATATGAAAAGTGCCGGGATAGCAAAGATAGCAAGCAATCATCAGATATCTACATATCAAGTTTGCCGACTCTAGCTTTTAAGTTGTTGACTCTATCGAATCGCGATTTTACGTGTTATCGGTTTGCCACGCCCCAGTGGGCACACCCCAAAATCCTTAACACTTTATCTGACGCGGGTACATAAGGCTATAAATTCAAAATTTCAAGTCTCTAACTTCAATAGCGGCGAAAAAATTGTGTTCATACGGACAATCGGACAGACGCACAGCAAGACGGACATTACTCAAAATCAATATACTCTTTTTACTTTGTGAACGAGTATAAAAAAAAATAAAAATATATCAAGTGTTTTCAAAAGAAATTGTTGCTTTAAGCAACCATTTACAGCACATTTTTCAGATTGTATAATGCAAATAAATATAGAGAGTACAATTTTACAAGTATTTCAAGTGTTAAACATGTTTCGTCAAATTCAGAACTGTCAAATAAAGAACCATGTAAACAAGAAATCAAACTTGTTGATCAATCACATTAAACACTTTGCTGAGATAAAAATGTAAATTTATAATAAAAATTTTAGCTAGACGTTTTCTTTGTGTTTGTTTTAAAAAGATCATTTGTTCACAGCATATTAGTTTTCAACGAGATGCCTATTTTTGTATTAGAAAGTTTTTTAGTCTAAGCTTAAGGTCTGATTGTATTTAAAAATCGTAAAACAAAATTCAAGATAATCTTTTTAAAATATAATCAAAAATGTATTGTTTTATATTAACGCATATTTGTTATTGTTTATTGTTGTTAAAAGATAAGAAAATAATAAAAACATAAATAATTGTTCGTAATTACGGAAACTTCAACGACATGTAGAACTTCGGAGCCGGTGAGACGTGAAAAAAGGACCAAAGAATATGATGAAAATATACAACAGAAAAAAAACCTGCTGAAAAAACCAATCAAAACAATAACCTGAAAGCCAAAATCGAAACAAAACATTTTAAGAAAATCTCATCTGCGTAATACCATTAAGTATAGAATCGCCAGAAAGAAAGCAAAAGTTTCAAAATGTTCGCGCTAGTGGCGCCGTACTCAGCGCTTGCTCCAATTTTTTTTCAAACCTCAAAGCCTCACCAACAATCAATGTTAAAAAGCCTAAGGATCATGATTTAAATATTAAATAAATATATTAAATATTTCACAGTAACTTTTATTCGAAAAGGAGGACATGCACGCACACATTCTTACATTCAGTTCATTGTCATGACAATGTTCTATACAGCTACACAGGGTGAGCAAGACATATATACGAGGCTGTGACGATTAATGGACAGGTACAGAAGGGTTTTAGCGTCGACTTCAAAATACTAAATACGTGGGCTCCATGTGAGTATCCAATGGATACCCAATTGCGGGTAGAGTGTAGTTCTCGACGTGAAGTTGCTATCAACCGGGTGCTGTACACTAAAACCAGCAGCCCTCTCCATACCAACTGGGAATGTTATATCCAACAACATGTATTCATTTGGTACCTGAGGATGTTGCAAGTGCAGTATCTTTGAGGGGCGGTAATCGGTCTCAACGACCTTTCTCTCTGCGGTCGTAAAAAATTAGAGCACGCGTTTGGTGGGGCGCTACGAGCACGAACATTTTTGTAATGACTTTTTTTTGTCGATATGACGATATATGCTTAGTGGTAATACTCTGTTCAAGGTATAATGGTGACCAAAAACAAGTAGAAAATGTTAGTTATTTGTCTGCCAAAAAACATAAATTTCTCTGTTTTGGAACTATATCTTGTATAATTAACTGAGCATAACGATGATATTGTGTTCTTAAGAGGTAACACATTTTTTAAGTACAATGTAATTCAAAAATATAATTGTTATTGTTAACATTAAAAATACACATACATATATAAATAAAACAAAAAAAATTAATAAAAATTCAATACTCAGTCGGTTAAAGTTAATAATGACTTCAACGAACTTATGTTTTCTCTGTTGGCATCTCTAAAAATGATAAGTTCGATTTTTAGACATGCACAGATCGTCGTTACAAAAGTATTGTGGCTGTTTAGTAATGAAACAACAAATCAAATCATCTGCTAAAATTAATAATTTTTGAATAAAAGAATTTTGGTAAAATAAGTATGATTTTTTAGCACTTATCAAATGCAAATTCTTCACTGGCTCGACATACAGACATATCGACATTGAATCACTAGGTGGTGGTGGTTTCTTTTGCAAGTTGCCCGACTTCCTAAAAAAAGGTTATTCGAACCATAGTTGTAACAATAAAACTCTATAGGTACAACCGGTCGTAAAAGATTTGATTTTCTAGGAAAATCGAAAATTATGAACTGTATCAAAATTGAACTGTATCAAAATTGGACTACAATATGATACAGTTGCAATAAATTGATAATCGAGCTTCTAGATAAATAAATACGCTGCAAGGGCTGTTAATTTTCGGTACAAGCCAAAAATATGTATGTATTTAATCAATATTGTGCACTGGCTATAATCTAGCGTGATATCAAATCAAAAGTCATTTACAAATTCATGACAAGTAGACTTATTAACTTTACGGACATAAAAGTCTAAGTTACGAAAAAATTTCAATATGAAACACAATTCAAAATCTATTGCAAGTGGTAAAAGCACGTGGTGGCTCTTCACACATTTAACTAATGAAGAAAATGTGATCAATCTAAATTGTTGGAAAATTTAAAGTTCGTATTTAAGAGTATGTTGCAGGAATATGTGCACACAATTTATCCTCTATTCTTATTTACAACAACTACAAAAGCTGATTCAAAAGACATTGAATGTAGGGAAACTCAATTACGGATTGCGGTGACTAGAACTTCGGATGAAGAACATTTAAAATATATGGCAACACTTTGAAGAAATTTCGAATAAGTCAGAACTGATGAATATCCAATTCCAATACATCAATATTAACATTTTTAAATAATAAAATCTTGGTCCTGTGCAGGGTGCAGGCAAGGGGCATTGTGGGTAGGAAACAGCATTTAGTCGCATGCAAATACATTTAATAGTATCGACCTTATAGATTGTGGCCGCAATGCCCTTTGTTACTTAATAATTGTCATTATTGTTAATTATTATCTAGAGTTGGGTACCGATCAATATGTGTGTTTGAGTGTATGTATGATCCTATATAGTATGACTGTGAAATATACTGTGTGATAGGCAATGGTACTTATGTATGTAAATATATGTGTAAATATTTTAACTTATGGCAGAGCATTCTTTAACGGCTCCATTGTGTCCTGTACATACATTCCTACAGACATATGTACATACAAGCGTTTAATTTAATATTTTTGCGGCACAAACTAGTTATTTTAAATCCCTTAGCGATATTTAACTTTTAGAAATTAAGCAAAATAAAGCCAAACTGGCCCGATCAAACAGATCAAAGATTTTTACATTCTTCACTAAATTAATGTTTCAATTTTGTGCCTTTAATTAAATATTATTCAAAACTTTAATATGCATATATGTCTATATTTTTCAGATTTTGTACATATCTGTAATGGTACTGCGTTTATGCGTACGCATTGTATAAAATCAAATTATAAAACAGCATGCATAAACACCAATTCGCGAATTCGTGCTGTTTTACTTGTGTGTAATTTAATTGAATTTTAAAATTCGTTTTAATTGAAAAATTAAATGGCGAAGCATAGCTTACTTTATTCCATATTAAGGCAAGTTGGTAAGCTACTTTTCTGTATATCTGATTTTCGAAATGTAGAGCTTATGATTCTGTAGCATAAACGCAGTATGTAAAATGCCTCAAACAAGCTGTAAAGAAGTCAATATCGTATATGAAACCCACCTGCAGGGCTTGCACCACTGATTCTGTTGGTCCAGTCCAAAGCGCGCTCGACACTTTTTCATGTTGTTGCCTAAGAAAAGAATGTTTTAGTTTATTTCGGAAAAGTGGGTGCATAATAGGTGAATACGTTTTTAGTGAACATGATCAAGTTGTTAGTTGGTCAGCAGGTATGTTGTTAAAGCATTACAATATGTTCAGAATACTACGATGACATGAAAAAAATAATAAATAAGTATGGATAGTTAAACCTCAAGCTAGACGTACTTATAGGTTGACAATACATTCTAATAAATAAATTGTACATAAATTTTAACTAGATTCCACTTAACATAATCTGTCGAATTCCTATTCCTTTAAATAATCATAAGTAGAACCGGTGGCAAATGACAAGACGCTGAACTTTAAAATTTATGATTTTTGATTTTTTATTCTCAATGTTAAATGTCAGGATAGAACAAAAATGCATATAATCGATAAATATTTGTTAGTCAAATTCATTTAAAATAAACAAAAAAAATGTATAAATTTAAAATGTGTGAATTATGTGATTGTAAAATAAAATTAATTTAAAAAGATAATAATATCATTAAGGTAAGATGATATTTTTCATAAAGCAAGTTGCTTTTGAAGGACTTAGGACTAGGTCATTTGATATAGACATACATATAAAAAAAAAGCCACCCTCGGCCCATTCTTGAAATAATGCCAATGTTCTGTCAGTGGAATCTGGCTAATATAACTCACATTGGCTAACATATAAATACTAACTGTTTTATTGATTACTTAAATTTGGACAGCAAAACTAATTTAACACTAAAATTAAGTATCAGTTAATATGCATACAAAGTACAAATACCATTGCGTTTAAATTACGCATGCACTAAATACAATACATATGTGAGTATGTATAATTAGACAAATACATACACACATAGTACAGAAACGCCGTGTCAATAGGAAATGATATCGTGCAGGAATTGACTATTAAGCTAGGTAACTGTAATTGTTGACCATAATCAATTATTGACAATCAGACATAAATAGATAGATACTTATGTAAGTTCATATATCAATGCTAAATGAACGATCAGTGTACTCTTTATTGGGCGATATCTATTATTACAGGATTGTTTCGGCATTACCGAGAGCACACTGCCTACAAACAATTTGGGTTAATAAGACAGATGGAAATTATTTACAGGACTAAAGAGCTCCTTTATTTATTTAATTTATGATAAGCTGATAGGATTTTTCTTTCTAATAAGCAATCTCTTTGTTTAACATCGTTTCCATCGCAACAAGTATTTTTTTCATATGCATACATATTGGGCGTGTTTTATTTCATTTAATTGTTATTATTAATTTTCTTTTTTTTTGTTATCAACTTAACATCCTTTTTTTTAACATATTAGGATGAAATTGTCAGATCAAATGGATTTTTGATCATTTAACGTTTGTTTGGCTTTGTTTGATTTAGATTTTGATTTGGTATTGGTATGATATAGTACATATGTATCGTACAAAAGTTTAAGAAAATGTATCTACCTCCTCCGTCGTTGGTCGCATCTTGCTTCCTTTTCCGTTTCTTGCCGCGTGACGCGTTCGTGCGTGAACTCCAATCGGGATACATCTGCATGTGCAGCTGGCGTTCCCGTCGTGCCAACTCGTAATACTTGGCCTGCTCCTCACGCCCCAAGGCATGCCACTGGGAGTGGGATTATTGCGAGGTGTCGCGAAAAGAATATTGTGTGTAATAATTGTTGTGTGCAATCGATGCGCATTTATACATTTATTAAATTTCGTATTTTGTTCGTTCAATCGAGGCAATCAAAAATATGTTTGATTTTTTTTGTTGTTTTGGTTTTGTTTTTGGGTTTTTTTGTTTTCGATATTGTTGCGATATGCGCAAATTAAAATTATGAAAAATAAAGATAGATAATATGCAGAGATACATTAATCAATCGGTGGTTTTACATGCTAGTTAAAATATTAGGCACCCGCCAATCAGAGCACAGTGAAAACAACGACACCACAACCCGTGTTGGGTTCGAAGAGAATCGTGTATTCTGCGCAAATAGTTGAAAAGCTTTGACGGATCGATCTTGTAGACGGTTTCGGGTGCATGCATTCGCCAATTTCAAGTCCACACGTATAGATTATTCAGATTGTTTACATGATTCTTGTACTCAAGAATCTATGGAAATGAAAGCATTAAATAAAATGAAATGTTTTTTCTTGTTTCTATATTTTATTCCTGTTCTTTCGACTTTGCTTGCCAATACATAAGTATATTGTGTTCGTGTGAGTGTATTATTTTGCCAATTGAACCACATACGTATAAAAAGCTTTATCTATCAACTATTCCAAATGCTGCAAATGCTGCTGAACCGAACCTAAGATAAAGGGTGAAGCAATGGTTCGAACAGGGAATCAAACCACCGACAATTTCTTTATAACATTCGGGCATGGTGCAGTTGTACAAATCCCATATTCCATTGCGTTAAGGAATACAAATTATGCTTCCTGAATGAAATCAAAACTTTATTTCTCTTTCCCCATTTGTTCAAAACACATATCTTTCTGTCAAATACAAATAAATAGGGAACGCAAAATAGAATAAATATTTTAGTCTTATCATAAAAAACCTATTTTTTTTGTTGGGCATATTCTTTTATTGAAACAGAGTAGGTATAGAAATTTGGAGAGCTGCTAAGCTGAATTTTGAACAGATGAATATTAATAATATAAACATTAAGGTTCAAAAAATTCCTTATTCAATGAAATAAATTAATTTTAAACGATAAAAGCAATCAAAAAGAAAAAAAGTACACACAAAATTCTGGGAACCGGTTAGATAGTATCGATTTAAAAAATAAAAATTAGTTACTGTCAATTGTCGGTTGGATTTGAATTAAAAATTGCGAAAATTCCAAAAAAGCTTATGCCTGAAGATGGAATTTGGAGTTTTTTTAATATAATAGAAAATAATATTCTGAAATAAAAAATATCAGAAATGTATACAAGCAAATCTACAAAGGGCTACCGAAGAGAGTATCAATGGTACGTACTAACAATGTTTAATTACTTTCTATTTCAGGTACAATATTTTTTTTTTATTTATGTACACTTTAAGGTTTGAATTTTCATAGTACACAACACTAGAGCTAACTACGAATAGCTAAAATTCTGTCTAGCTGCAAAAATGTGATTTTTTATTTGTTTTAAGTAATTTCGGTTTTTCAAGTTTTTGATGCGTGGTACGAGTTAATTTTATTCTAATTATTTACACAAATTACATAGATAGTAGTAGGTACATGTTTAATTTAATTTGTTAGTTCTAGTTGTTGTGAGTTAGTAGCTGATTTCAAATGTGTGAGTGTGTTATTGTTGTTATTGTTATTGTTATTGTGTAGATGTACGGTATGCATGTAGTTGAATGAAAGTTTAAATCGAAAAACGAAAACAAAAACGGAAAAACATAAAAGTTGAATGCGGTTAGAGAAGAAAAAGAGTGTTAAAAATTTGACAATTTTGTGCAATACCTCCCGAATCCGCTGTCGATCTGTCTTTTTTACGCTTTTTCTTTTTTGACACGTAACCGTAGTTATCTCGTGCGCTCCACCCCGGATACAACTCCATATGCAATTGACGCTCTTGTCGCGCTTTTTCGTAATATTTGCTTTGTTCTTCGCGGGAAAGTTCGTGCCACTACAAAAGTATCATTAATGTGGGAATCAGTTAGCATTAACTTATAAGAAACTTATTGGAAGTGATTTTATTGAGAATAGTTTCAGATATTTCGAAAATGCAAATTTTTCATTTTCCACGAAAATTACTAAGCCGGTCACATTTATCATTTCTAAATATATATAAATCTTTGTCTGTAGTAAGTATGTCATTGTTTTTTTTTTTATTAGAGATTATCTGCTATCAAAAGCAATCGCAGCGTGAAAATCATTCCCGGAAATCGATATTGGTTATCGATCATAAACGTTTTGTTTAATGGACTTGCGTCAATTGAAAACCCTTTAAAAACATTAATTATTGTATTTAACAGAGCTTCATATAAATAGAAGATATGCCTTATCAGCCGCCAGTTTTTATTTAGTTCTATTAGCTTACCCGTCGCCCCAGTATCTGATTAATCGCCGCTGACTCTTTGAGTGTGCATTCGGCAACAACTTTGGCACGCATCTCTTTCATGTAGAGCATAAATGCATTCAGAGGTTTCTTGATATGTGGTTTCTTTTTATCATTTGAACTATCTTTACAGTCGTTTGCTTGCGAATTCGATGAGCTTTTCGTATCCAAGTTTCTGAAATAGATGAACAAGAAAATACATATATATTGCGTCAATATAGCAGTTTTCAGCAGATGAGAGTATTTGTAAATAGAATATACATTCGGAGTATTTCGAACTAAAGTCAATATCAAGCTTAATCAAAATTTGGCTGGAGTAGAAATTTCTTAATTTGAACAATTTTAGTTAATACAACAATATGGACGAGAAAAAATCAAAATTTTGAAATCTCTAGCTCTGATAGTTTCCGAAATCGATGCGTTCATACAGATGGACGGACGGACAGGGCTAAATCGTCTTGGCTGTTGATCCTTATCAAGAATATATACACTTTATGGGGTCGAAGATGCTTTCTTCTGCCTGTTACATACATTTAAACAAAGCCAATTTACCAATTTTTAACCATTTTCAATTAAATTAAAAGTTAATCACAATTAAATAATCCATTAAAATTAAATATATTTCAAGTGTTAGAGAACATAAACGTAGGAATTTTGGGTAAATTAAACGTTCTCAGAGGCAGCATTATAGAGAAATCGCTAGATGATATTCCAACTGTTAATTGGTAATAAGAAGGAATACTAATAAAATAAATTTCTTATAACTTATGAAAAATTTAAATTTAAAATTTATTTTAAATTTACATTTTTTTCAGTCTGGTTCCAATACTCAAATCGTAGGGAGCATCAGACATTGACATCCCATCACAGTTCTCATTCAGCACAACTCCAGCTCCAGCTGCCGACTCAGTTGCAGAGCCAGATGCCGTTCCGGCTGCCAATCCTGCTGCCACTGTCAGGGCGCTAAACTGGGCCTTGAACATGTCCGATATGGCGCGTTCCTGGAGCGCAGCAACGGCCGCAACTGCTGAGGAGGGTGCATCCTGAATGGAGGCTGAGGCTGTTGTCGAAGATCCTGTGGAAGCGGTGGCAGCTGCGGATGAGCAAATTGGTAGGCTGGCGATAGCGACCACCTTGTACGCATTGCCATCGAGCTGTTTGGCAGAGTAGTCCAATTGGGAGGTATTTGTGGGCGTTTCGATTCGTCTTGCGTACCTCGACTTTCGACGATGGTGATATTTACTGTTGCCCAGAGTGGCACCATACGAGGAGCACCCCAGAGGTCCTGTCACTGTCGAACAGCTGCTATTGCTACTCGGTGGCGTCGCTGGTGTCGGCGGAAACTGGATGTCGTTCAAGTAAATTGGATCACTGCCAGTGCCAGCACCAGTGGTGGACTCCCGATTGTTTAATCGCGGTGTGGCAGGCGATAGATTCAGGATGGGACAGTTTTCGGCCAGTTTCTGCGAAGTATTTGAGCCGGGTGGAGTGCCGGCGTTTGACAAAGCGTTAATTTGCGCTGACGACAACGATGTGTACTCCAAAAGGATTTCGGCTGATGTGCTGCAGCTTTCGCCAGGCTCAGTTGCCTGAACATTGGTGTTCTTTGGATGCCAAATACAAATGGGTGAGGATGCCGACTCTTTCTCCTCTTCCTCGCTATCGCTGCTACCCGTGCTTTCGGCCATGTGGCCATTTACGTGATCAGAACCGGAGTCGGACTGTTTTTGCTGAAATGCGGCTGCGGCTTGCTGTAGGATTATATTTTCGATATCTTGAAGCGTACGCGTTTTCTCAAGTTCAAGTTGATCATTGGAGGTCTCCTGCTTATAGCAAGTCTTTGGGTAAGCATCAGAATCCGCTTTGTTTTTCAATTCCGAATCGCATTGAGCGGACAGAGCAATCGCAGCCAGGGCCATAACATCGTGCGTTGGCGTTGAATGACTACTGGAAAGGGTCTTGCTATCGGGAGTCAAGCCCAACCGTTGAAGGCTCCGTAGATAATAGAGCTCGGCACTACTCCACTGATGGTAGAGTCTTCGCACCTGCACCAACATGCTCTCAATTTTTCTTCGATTACTCGCCAGTTGCCGTTGCACAGTGACCTCAAGGGTCGAAGAGTTTGACTGGTCATCGAGCCTGTCAGAACCATCCAGTGTAGCCGGTTTCCGCGTTGTTGTACTTAGATTATCCTGAAACTGACTACAAACTAGAGTAAATTGCTCTAAGCCCTTCTTTATGTCAAACAATACGTTCTTCTGCTCTCGGAAAAAGTAGCCCTTCGAGTCGGAAGCTTTTTGGGCTTTTGCACGTTTGCCTGACTTGCTTGTCAAGTGCTTGCGTCTATCGTTAGTGGTGGACGTTGTTGTGGTTGCATTGGAGTATTGGGTATCTGATGCATCTCGCCGGGTTTGATCGTCGTATCGAACACCCTGTTCAATGTCGCTAAGTGTTCGATTGTTGTTGTTGTTGTCCTGCGACATCCCAATTGACAATGATGATGATGATGACGATGACAACGATGGCGTTGCCTTTGCCCCATTACTCACTACCGTAGATTTCTTCAAGCCAGAAAACTCTAAGATATGTACACTACGCTCTCGCTCCTGATCAACTTCCAACGATAAATGGGGCTGTTGCAGGAATTGTGCATATAGTAATTGTGTTGCCAAAAACTGTTGCTGTTGTTGTTGGTGCTGTTGTTGCCGTTGAGAGCACTTTTGCTGGGAGAGCATATTATTGCTATAAATACGAGCCAATAGTGCATCGCGATTTCCAATTGTTTCCAATTGCTCCCGATCCCAATTGTGTTGAGGATCCTCCAATTTGGACCAGTTCTGGAGCATGTCGTGGTGCTGGCGCAACAGGATTTCGGACATCAATGTGGATGTTGCTGTGGGCACGACAGCATTGCTCGTTGGTGTATTGAATATGTGGTCCATCACATCGGAATTAGCCTTGGTAACTTGGTCACTCGCTGATGGATGCAATTGATCAATTGATGGTGATGATATTGAGGATATTGATGATTGCGAAATTGAATCCATTAAACTGCCAATGGCTGTAGACAAGTCCTTTTTCTCTTTAGTACGATTGGCACATTCGTTGTCATTTAATTGTATTTGCTTAAGATCTGTGGGCTCTCTAATGGGGGATAAAGCTCCTGGGGTGCCTCCACTGCTCTTGGTATTTTTGACACTCTTAGTATCCATAACACCTGGCAACTGTGGGAATTCGAAGGGATCCCTCGTAATTTTTCTGCAGTTGCACTTCTGTGTTCAAATGTTCACCTCGGATATTTGTTGAGCTCGTCGAAGCTATTGAAATAGGCGGTGGGAAAATGCAGTTCGCTACGCGCTTTCATAACACAGTTCGGTATTAGCTTTGCTGGTCAAATCTTTTAAAACACTTTTAAATTGTGATTCCACTGGAGAGCCACTTGCGATTAGTTTCGAATATATATATATATATATATATATATATATATATATATATATATATATATAGTAAAATGTGCTTTGACAGTTTGCAGTCCATTTTAAATCTTTGTCAATATCTCAACATGGACAATTTGGAATCACGCTCATCAAGACATGCTCAAAAAATGCCTCTGGCGACCTGGAACACTTACTGAAAAGTCTACTACTCAACGAAAAAAGGAGCTAGCGAAAATCTAAGCATATAGATATGCTTCTTTTTATTGATAACAATAATGAGTTATCTACCCGACTAGAAGATGCCCTGAACCCAGCTGAGCTGTCCGAGCTGTCTTTACATACATTTAACCCCCTTTGCATTCATACATAATACATAAATTCACACCTACATACGTGTTTTTCTGTTTGTTTTCGCAGCATCTGTAAATTATGTTCATCAGAGTTTTTAAAAAACGGGCAAATATTCTATATTTTTCGGATAATAAACCTAATTTTCTGAAACAAACAGCATACATATGTTAAAAAATATATGTGAGTACGAGAGTCTCACAGTTAAGTATTATTATTGAGATTTTGGCACAACCAGTAATAATAACTTAATTACCGAGCCAAAAATTTCAACAATTTAAAATTAAATGGTTATATTTATATAAATGAAACTTTGACCAGCTATGAACATTTTTCATTCTTGACCTACACCACCCTCTATAGGTAATTAAATTTACTAGCGCCATTTCGCAACAGAGAGTAATTTGTATTCTTCTCTCATGAATGCTGTATTTGAAAAGCACTCTCATAGGCACACAAACAATTTAGCTTTTTAGCCATTGCTTACAGGGAAAAGAGTGTATTGGTTTTATTATCAATTAAGATCAAGATAATATTTTCGGGCCCCCTACCACAAATTGTAAAAAATCTGTTTTTCTTCAAACTATAGTTTTAAAGTCACAGCAATGGATTACAATTTTCCCGCTACTTTTCAGCTGTTTCAGCTCCACTGTCAACAGAGTATTGCGAAGTCAGTAGCATCCGACTGCAATGTTCTCTTCGGGCAGTAGACAGGCGCAGTAGCCATAACAATAACCCTGTTGCCTGCCTGTTGCGGATTTGAATGGGAGAACATGCACACATTTTACATATGTATATACATATGCGAGTATCTATCAAAATTAAACAATATATGTACATTTGTATTAAAATTTTAAAGATTTCACGATGTTCAGCTTTAACTTCGATTCGATGACTTCGCTTTTCATTTTGTGTTTTCCGTTATCTGCTCACTGTTTATATTTCAATCTCAACTGGTTATCGGGCAGGTATTTATTTATTTTAGATAACAAAGGCTAAAATGCACAACTGGACACAAAATGCATTTGTATCCAGTTCAAGTCGAACATTCAACTGTTATGATTGTAGTTAGTTCTCTTGTCGCTGAGAGATGAGTACGTAGGTGAGTGTGTTGGTGAGTATCCCCCTGTTTTTTGTGTATATTTCAGAGTTGATTTATGGCTGATGCTTTAAACATAATTTAGATGTATATATAAGTATTGAAATTTAATGTAGATACATTTTCTCGAATTACAGACGAACAATTTGTCATAAAACACACAACGATTATGCACTTTTGTATATGGAATATTATATCATCATTTTGTCACACAAAAATAAACACAAAGTTTTATAAAGTCATTTTACTCATATATGCATTTCATATGCTTATAAGTTGTAGTTGCTTTCGAATTATTTTTCGTGAATTTTTCGCCTATTTCGGTTCCAGCTTGGCTGGATGAATATAGACAGATGTCAAAGAGAATGTAAGTCCCCAAATGTATGCGATTTTCACAGATTTAACAAAGACATAGAACAAATTAAGTCAACTGAACCATTGAGTCCTTAGTTTTTTGGTTTTTTTTTGGATTTTTGCTAAACTGTCTGCCCAACAATTTGACGAATTACTTCTGACTTTGGGGGCTTTTAAGCTAACAATTTGCACTGCTATTCGACTAGCGCCTTTCTCATCTTTCCTCTCCCAGAGAGAGGCCGGCGTGCGCCAATGTACAAAGTGACTGCGCGGTGAGAGAGTACAAAAAAAGTGAGAGAGAAAAAGAGAGAGTTGTCTCCGAAATTGCAAATGTGTGATTTATTAGTTTGTTGAGACAACCTTAACACAATACGTCAGCTGAGCTGTTGATTCCGATTAGAAATCACAAAATAATTCTTACATGCGTTTATTATTTTATTATTTTTCTGGATTAGTTTGAAATTATTCCGATTTTAACCTGCATTGTGTCAATAACTTAAATTCATTGCAGAGTTTAAAAAGTCACTATGTTCTAATCGATGCTGTCCGATTGGAACATTCCGCGTACATTTGTGCTTTAAGCTGTAAAACCTAAACCGAAAAATCATATAAATTTATCGCACTATTAAAAAAAAATAAGAGTACACTGGACTGGAGATACCCTTAGCTGCTCTAACTTAAATTCGAACCAACTTTCATACATATATACACATAAACAAACATACACATATATGTTTATTGGCCCATCTTTATAAAATTCTCAGTGATAAATCATGGCATGTATATAAAGAGCAAAAGCCAAAATGGTATGTTTTTAAAGGTGATTTAAAGTAAATAACAAGAATAGTAATCAGAGAAGTAAAATATTTTCACCTGTTCTGCTAGACAAAAAATGCATGCCAAACTTGCTGGTTCAAGCTTTCATGACTTCAAATAGGAAAAGTTATTGACAAAAAAATTTAAACTTGCTCTGTAAATAACAGGGGGATACATATTATAGCCCTTTTACACTAGCGTTCGATGTTATCTTCCATAAAATGTCAAAATTTTCCAACTAGTGTTTCCATATGAGTTCAGCGTCCACATTCACGTCAGACGTTCAACTAGGTAACTCTGGTATTTGTAAACAACACAAATGTTGCTCAATTTACAAAAACTTAATTTAAAATGGATTCAGAGTTTTGCTAGGCGCATTTCACAGCGAGGATTGAGCTGTATGCTCAAATTACAGAATATACTTAAAGAAGCGCCTGGGCTTTTGTAAGTTATATATTTTACATTCAGAAATGTGCTTATTAACGCTGTATACTTAATAGCGCCGTCAAGGTACCTTATTGACTGACAGACGTGCCTCAAAACTCTAGCGTTTTCTTCAGAAAAAAGCTTTCACGAGAGGACACACTGTTCCGGCGGAAATGTGATGAAATCAATGACAAAGAGCAGCCAAAGTCAAATTCAGTTGTGAACAAAAGTGAATCCATGGTCCATAAGCTCAAGCTATTCGGCTTCCCATCGGCACATAATTTGTAAAAAAAAAACCCAAATTATTGAAATTTATTGAATATACAATAGTTATATTGTTTGTAATGTTTTAATGGCTTTTAGGATTTTTACGGAAATCTTTAATTTCTATGGTGGCTGCCTGTCTGCCTGTTACATACATTTGCAAAAGAAAATTTTTTATTTTTTTTATATACTTTTAATAGGCTTACGACATAAAAATGTAAGTTTAAAGTTTAAACCAATAGTTTTAGCAAGCAATATTTGAAAACGAAATGCAAGAGGAAAAAATGAATAGTCATTTAACAATTATCGATAAACTCTACCAGTGTAGAAAATAGTACAAAATATGCGTTTGCGATGCCAAACAGTTGCGCAACTGTTGAGTACGCAAACAGTGGCGCCGCCTATTAAAGGGAATTTTTGTGATGAAAATATACACGATACAATTCTTATATTCCTAATGTAATCACAAGAAACTGAAAATTTCCCCCTTTAATTTACATAAGTGTTTATAATTGAATGTATGTAAGAGATAAAATTAGACCTAACTTTAAGCATTGGCATTAGGAAAACTAATTAGGAAAATATCAAATTGGCCTACTGCTCTAATTATATCAATTAATTAGGTAAATATGTCACAATGTCGTAAAGAATAAATTAAATTATGATGTAGTGAATAGTTTATTTCTTTGGTTAAAACTGAACAAGCTGTTTCTTTTGATCAAGCCTAAGTTATATGCTTGATCAGAGCTGTTAATATTTTCCATATTAAAAGGACAGACGGTTAAGAATTTCTTTTGGAAACTTTTGGCGAACTAAATTGGACACAGAATTTAAATAAAATAGAAAAGCAACGTAGCGGGGAAATTATACAAACGCTTCGTTTCATTCCGAAGGGGCAATGCAATGCCCCTTAGGGGATGGAATCTAATGCGCAGACGCGGACTATGGAGAGAGCCAATAGGAAAGTTTACAGTTCCATAGGGTGTGTGCAGTGGGTGTGTGTCGACGTTTAAGTGAGTTGTGGGTAAATTAAATATGGCGTCTGTAATGTGCCCACCCAATGAACCACTGGACGAGCGGTATAGATGTTTTAATGACCAAGTGTGAAAATATTCGATTGGGGATCAGAAAACACAACAAATAATATACAAATATTAATAATAACTCAAATTCTACAAATCACACAAGAATATTTATCATCAGAGTGCTGAAATTTAGATACCCTTCAAATCATATGGCTGACGTCTGTTTCAAAACTCAATTTACGACAGATTGTTACAATGAGATCTACATGATAGATGAGCAGTCATAATAATTTGAATAAGATTTAGCATTCTTCACTACCTAAAAACCGTCTTTGGAAAACTAGTTAAATTTTCGACATTTGCCAAAATATTCTTTCTTAGAAATCTTTATTAGGTAATTATTATTTTTGACCTTTAGGACAGACAGACATGTTGATACTAATTATTGACTCATATTATTTATTGGGTCAAATCTGTCTTCTTTAAAATTTCTGTAACTAAATTTAATTCGCATTGCCAAGGGCCAAAAAATGCAATTGCAAATTTAATTGTATCCATTTGATCAGAATGCTAATAAGACAAATTTTATAAAGTACGTCGCTTTATGACCAATGGTTATTTTTAGGCCATATTAAAAGTACCATCCAAATTTTTAGGAATATTTGATCTTAGATTTGATATTTAATCAAAAGTATCTGCACACTTTGTTGTGAGCAGCGAAACTTTTCTGCACCTTACAACTTACCTTGAATATCGATTGTTCGTTGTGTTATCCTGTACACCGCAATCCTGTTTGGAACTGGACGCCACAATCGCTGGGTGAGAATTTAAAACGTGGTGAGATGTGGCATGAACTGAAGGCAACAGACTCGGTGAGAATCGAAATGGGAAATCGCTGCAATTAAAATATTTATCTAGGTTTTTTTGGGAGAATTTTGGTAAATTATAATTACCTCGGAAGCGTTGTATTAATTGGTAATGAGGAGGGATAGGGTGTTCTAAAACTAGATGCTGAGTAAACCGACGGTGTGTGCCTGAAAAATATTAATGGTAAATATAAAATTGAGTAGTAACTCCGAGCATAACAATGCCATTTGAAAGTATTTTATCGATCTGTATAAACTAAAGATGCGGGTTTAATACTTTGGCGTTATAATGGGACAATTTTCGACTGTTTTTAGTTGTTACACCCGACTACAAAATCTTACTAGGTTTTTTTTTGCTGTTGGATACTTTGACATAAATCAAATGTAGTTTGGCGTTTCTGACAATAGAGATATGTTACAAAATATCCAAGTGAAATCAAGAGTGCTTGACAAATACATATTGAACTTAAAAAGTCAAAGTTTAGCTTTCTAGCTCTAGATCGACGCTTTCATATATATTAAGACGGACGGACGGACGGACTGGCAACTCGGCTGTGCTGCTGATCCATTTTAAATTGGTTCAGCGTAAAACTTAAATTTATAGACCAAAACTCCTTAGCGGAACGAAGTCAAGGTGTAAAATTTGAAAATGAAAATATGATATTATTGGTATACGTATATTTAGATAAAATATTAATATGAATTTTCTCAGAAAGTGATTTTGCTAGAAATTCTCATTGTTTAATTTCATTCGATTAGCTGATTTTGGAAAAAGCATTTTTTTTATTATTTTTTTGGATATGTATGTATGTATCTATATAAAAATAGATGTGTCGATGATTTATTTTTAAATGAAATTAGGCTTCGAGTTTTTCTATATACCAACTCATCTGCCAACTAATCGATGTAAGTCTTCCTGTAAGAACATAAAACGCTAAACTCCCCTTCAAAACAACCGATCGAACAGCTTTTAGTTGAAAAATAAATGTCATTTGGGAAAAATATTATAATTTTCTGGTTTTCATATAACAAACTTACCATGAAGCCACTTGAGACATGTCAGGACTTAGCATCGGATAAGGATATTGGCTGGCAGCAAATGGATACAAAGCAGGACGCGTAAGACCTGAAAATAAGTTACAAAGATTTATGATTATTAAATAGATTATTATAATTTTAAATATAACAACCGAAATGTCTTACTACAATAAAAGCTATATGTTAATTTTACAGTGTAAAACTCTACCAGCTGCAGGGCAAATCTAAGGTTTACCGCTCAAAGTACAGCCGATGTAGAGAAAATGACGGTAAAGTTCTACCATTTGCTCTACAGACTTTTCTTTTTCTCTATTGTACAGAACAGGTAATTACTGTAAAGCTACCACACTGCTTTGATTTGACTTTTTACATTGTTAAATAATTTTAAAAAATGAGTTCTCACAAACAAATAGCTGCTACAGCTATTGTTTTTACTTTTGACGACATACATATAAACAAGAACAAGTAAGAACGCTGCAGTCGGGCGTTACCGACTGCGTTATACTCTTTCACGTTCTTAATTATTGTTGTGGTGAGGGTGGGGGTGGTTCGACGTAGCCGAATATTTTTTACCGATCTTTAAAGGAGGGAACCTTTACCTTCCAAATTCGGCGAGATTTTCGCGGTGTCTTGGGGCGGGAGGGGTCGTAAAAATGATTTCTGCAACGTTTGGGGGAGCTTGCCAGTAATATATGTATGTCCCACATTTGGTGACTCTAGCTTAAAAACTGTCGGAGATATAGGCATTTCCAATATTTTAGGGCGGGGCGCCTGGGGCCTGCTAGTAGGCGTGATCGGGATATCAAGGATGCAATATTTGGGAGAGGTCACTAAGTATTTATATACCAAATTTTATCGATTTCCGATTTGAGGTGGATCGACATGTTATCGAATTGCCAGCCTCCCAGTGGGCGTGGCACAAAAATCTTAACACTTTGTCTGTAGAGGATAACTAAAGGTATACATGACGGACATTGCGCAAGCATAATGTACTTACTATCACACACATGTGTGTGTGTGTGTGAATGTGTGCGCGCGTGTGCGTGTGTGTTTGTGTGTGTGTAACGACAGATTGCAGGGGTCAGGGTATCTCCTAGTCGGGCGGTCCCAACTAGAGTCTTCTCACTTCTTTATATTTGTCTCTGAATATTTGTGAACATTTGTTTATCTGTAGAAATTAGTCGCATCAGTTTCGCAGGACTCAATAGATGGCTCACAACGATAATATGCTGATACACAAGGGCGGAAACGTGCCCTTTCGTTTTTTTCTGACCATAAAGTAGATGCGTAAATATGGGATTATTTAGTAATTTGTATTTCTATTCTCATATCGTATTCATTTTAATTGAAATTTTGTTGTCCCATCTATTTCATGGGCCTTTGCAATTGTCCTTGTTGTTGTTGATTCTCTTAACAATGAACTTCTCGGCGTTGTTGTCATTTTCAAGTTTTATTGTAGTAAGCCAAAGTTGTATCAAAAACGGCCATGTGAGAAAAGGGGTGCAGGGGAAAGGGCGGTGTAGGGCTGTCATTGCCACAGCAATCACCCGCGGGCGAGTGCGTGTGCCACGAGGGGGAAAGGGCACACGGTACAACGGATCTAGCGACAAAAAGGATGTCATTATTATGTGGTTGTGCAACATGTTTTTATTCATTAGGCGTTTTTTATTTTTTATTTTAGATTTCAAGTTGAATGAGTCTGGCCGTATTAGTGATACCGATATCTTTACCGCGTCTGTTGTGCAACCCTTAACTGGGATACCCTTCACTTGCTGAGAAGTATCGATTTGTAGATTCGACACACGCTTTCAACATGTATATATATAGTTCTTCACGTAACCTACCCCTAGGCTACGATAATACTTTATCTATATTATCGCCTTGTATTTGAGCCTCGCTGTTCAGTTAGTTACGATAATAACATACAGGTTAATTAAAGTTTACAACTTTAATATTTAACTATGAATATTGTGTATAGCACAATATATAAAAGGTGATTGTTAAACAATATTGATGCATAATCAATCCGGTCATTCGGTCACAGGGTATTGGCTAGTCTGCTTGGCATGCTACTTAATCCGCAGCAATTCACCAGCTTCACAGTGTCAACCCCGTTTGTCATTGCAAATGTCGTATTAAAGCTTATTGCTTTAAAATGAGGAAAGCCGGTCTCGAACCTTTACCAGACCCTTTACCGTTCCTATTCTGAATGCAGCCATTTCTGCTGTGGGTAATACTTAAGCTGCGCATATCATTACCAGGGCATCTAAAGAGCCATGTGCCGGTGACGATTGCGATCCCAATCCCGATCCCGATGAACAGCACGAGCTGTTCCATCACGAGGGTCACGAGGGTTGATTGCCATGCGGCCATGCGCGTAGTCATTTAGAGTGGCGTGCTAGCAGGGGGCGGTTACAATATTCGAGTGCTGAATAGAAAAAACGCCCCCATTTCAGCACATACTAATAGTCCAGCAATTAGGCGTTTATATTGTAACACAAACAGATTATGTCAAAATACAGTTTACATTATATGGCTTCCCTCTAAAATAAGTGTGTGGCCAGCTCGTCGTCTTGTATTGACGATATTGTCCTTGGTTGACTACATATGGATTGCTCTAGTCCAGAGTGCTCGACTGGGAGATACTCTGAACCCAGCTGCGAGCTGACATACATTTTAATTTCATTGCATTCATAAGTACTTGCACAAAATCAAACACACGCACACACAACATTGCAAGATGTGCACTTTACCATGGACTTTTAATTGTTGAATAACTTCTAAACTAAGCTATGATGTATATTTCCTGACTTACAAAAAAACATTCAAATCTATGTACAAATGCACAGGCTATATATTACTTGAATTACGATTTAATATTGGGGGCGAATTATCCAAAAATTAAAATAATGCTGATCTGCGTATGCTTTACGAGAACATACCAAACCAAATTTAGTAGCTATCGACATTTATCGATATTAATATTAATATAATATAATATTAATATTAAAAACGTGTACAGAACTATATTAACATATGAGTATCGAACATATGAGTATCGAAACTACAGGTACAAAATAATTAGCTTGAATAGAAAATCTATTGCCCAAACTTTGTGTTCTGTTATTTTTTTGAGAATTTAAATCTATTTCGATAAAAAGTAAAAGTATTCACAGCAAAATTACGCAAATATACCGCATTACAAACTTATAAGAGCACATAAGGATATAATAATAAAATAAACAATAAATTACTCGCCTCTTACAACATAATTTTCATAGAAAGCGATTTCTATTATTTGGCAGCTAGCTACCCCGTTCTAAAGTCGATCAGGAGCGAGGTTGCCGTCCGGCAGCTAGCTGGGATTTTATTGTGTTATTCAATTATTAGTATGGCACCATTGTTATGGATCATAATGCCATGTAATCCGCAAGCAGCTCTTAAGTGCATGCCTTTTATTTACGCTGCTGGTTCCCATTAGATCCGACCAGCCAGACCATTGCCATTAGCAGAGCCCTTAAACGGCCAACCACCGCGAACCCCTTGGAACATTGAAGCAAACACAGGACGAACAGAACGATAAGGGAAATTTGGCAGTATGAATGGTTTGCCGTAATCGAGCATACACACGGGAAAAAAATCGCATCATGTGCAATTATTATTTCATAATTTGTTTGAATTTCGCCTTTGAGCTATAGGGTGAGAAAGTCAATAGCTTGCGGTTGGGTTACTCGGCTGTTGCTCGCTTGTTAACGCTTGAACTAAATTGTGCAGCCAAAAACTGTGATCGACTAATTGTTATACTTTTCGCCCATTGAAATGGAATAAACAATATAATGATGAATATATATAACAGCCCGCAGAAGACATCTCCATCTCCTCATAATCTAAGTTGAGCAAGTCGTCAGAGAATACAAGTGCTTCTCCCTTAAAACTTTACTAGCATTCACGACATATACTTATCGAGAGTAGTTAAATTATAATATTCAGATATTCCTATTATTGAAATAATTTTAGGTACATTTCCTGAAACTAAACAAGTGAGAAGGCTCTAGTCGGGAGCGTCCGACTAGGAGATACCCTGAACCCTGCGCTCTATCGTTACAAACATTTCAATCCCCCCCTTCACTCATTCATTCACACAAATTCAAGGTCAGTCAGTTGCTCACCGGCTAACTCTATTCATCACATACAGGTGCGTGGTGCGCAGCCACTAGTCGACCACGACAAACACGCAAAGGAGATCCATTTAAGTGATCTTACGCATCACACCCTGGAGAATATTCTCGCATCTGCGGTTGCTTGACACAGGATATACTATTACTTTGGAGACGGAAGCATTTGTCCAGCGGATTGGCGTGCGTTCAACGCATGCACGGATTTCGGTCCTTGGTCTTGCAGCTAACAACGCTGGGGTTACCCGAGGACGCGCATCATTCATAGTCTCATAGCTCAACCAACTACATTGAACTCAACACTTTCGTTATGCGTTCGAGATTTACCAACTACCACTAGCTGATCCATGGTTCTGCAACCAACACGCTTATACGATTTGGCCAGATGGGTTTTGTACATTGAAGAGCAGAAAAATGTTTTAGTAAAAACTATCCCTTTGCACTTATTACTATTTTCGGTTTGATTATTGCAGCGTCTTATAACGACAATATGATGCCTACAGTGATACATCAAGCTGACCTGGACATACCTGTTCGGTCATTCATGGAAATGGATTGCCTTCAAAGTAGTAACACTAGCAATCCGACTTAGAGTCTCTTTATATCCACCCACATGCGCACCCAATATGGTGTGTGACAGTAATGTTAGAGGCGAACTTCAAACTACAAAAAATGAGTTCAAAACTCTTCCTCAAAATCTGTATTGGCGATACTCACCGCGTGCCCACGAAGCGATAATTATTATCGGACCTTCAAGGATTGGGCTCGCTGCGTCTACTATTGTTTTACTAAAATTACTGTTCCAAGAGAGCTGAAATTTTATCGTCCAATAGGAAGGCCTTAGGAAACGATTTACCACAGCTGGAAAAATGCTACATATCGAGATATATTGTATGCCCGTTATAATTATATATAATGATAATTATAGGCAAACAGTTCTACCATAACATTTTATTTGCATAAAACTTTGAAAACTAGATCAAATTACAAACACAAAGAAGCACACATTCATTAACATTTACACCATCCTTGCAAAGGATATTGTAATTTGTTACGAAATTTGTAAAGCATAAAATTTGGCCTTTCCCACCATATTACCTATTTACGCCATGTTCGTCTCCCGTGTGTCTGTTTTTGTTTTAACTAGTCGCTTAGTTTAAAACCGTTAAACATATACAAATTGTTTTAACTTCACCGGTTAATCAACGAACACTGCTGATTATGTTTACTTTAAGCGTTCGGAGTCTCACTTGTTTCTTGCGACAGGATAAGAAAAATACCATCTTATCTTATATCTTATTCAACACAAAAATATCAATGCAATATATATATTTAAAAAAATATATTCCATTTTGGCCATTCAAGGAAATACTTGAGACAATGATTGCAATTTTCCAGACAATTGCCAAATGATTATCATATTCATGTCATTTTAAGTTCACGAATTCGAATAAATTTGCATTTTAATAGGTGAAAAGCTTTGGATTGAATTATTGGCAGACTCTTCAAATATAAATGGTCTGGCTTAATATATTTACTTATTTATTTTTATACCCTGAACCCAATGTAAATGGTTAAAATGGGTATACTGGTTTTGAACATATGTATTTATGACAAAGAGGGGAGAGAGCTCAAAAATGTATTTCAAATGATCGATAATTCATTTTATAGTCTATAAATATCTCCATGTTGATTATAAGAGCTATGTACACCGAATTGAGTTCACATTAATTTTTGAATATATTGAAGCACTTTTAATATACTACTGCTTGTACTGTTTATATCCTGCTTACTTAAATAGGCTGAAATGAACGTTATATAGATGATATATGTTTTCGACGTTAGAGCGTCCAATTTTAAGAGAACTTACCTATTGCTTTGGGATCCAGCTGGTAGGGAGGTATTCCACAATGTGCAGGCGGTGGTGTTGACAGTGGGTCTCCGTTGTGGCAAAAGAATGGAGGTAACCCAATTTTATTCGCCTGCAATACATAGGAATGTGTTTTATTGTGAATAACGGAACTAAAATAATTCGATAAGTTTAAAGAGTTGTTTTGTGGCTGTGATATGGAACCTACAAACGCATACATACAAATTGTGATATAAATAAATTGTTAAAAACTGAGCTGAGCTTAACAATTTCCAAAGATGTTTAATAGAAATAATTGAACTCGCCCACTTTTCCATGCACCTTACGTACGGACTGCGCCAGAATTAGTATGCATCAAAAGACGAAAGGTCATTGGACTCTTGTTGACCTCCACTATGCCTACGTTAACCTCCCAAGAGAGCCAGTGCAGAAATGCACAGATGAAGAGCGAAAGAGATGGAAGCACCAAAGCGGACAATTGGTAAACAGACAAGAGTACCCCCCTACATTACACCTCCTTACGTCCCCTCGCTTGCGATACTCTAGTCGGGAACGCCCGACTAGCAAATACCCTGAACCCAGCTGCGGGTTTTCGTTACATACATTTTACATACATTTACCATTTTTCATTTTTACATATATGCGGAAAATCGCACATACACCAAAGACAGTTGGTATTATTATTGCCTGTTGTTTCTAGGTCTTATAATCTACGAAATAGGCTTAAAAATTTAAGTAACTGTAAATTAAAATCGATTTTAGGAAAACGGTGTGTTTTCGATATTTGTGCCATGCACAAGTCTATTTTCGTAAAGTTAAAGTCGCTATATCTGATAGTTACAGAAAATATATATATTTATGGGGTCAGAAATACTTAATACTGCCTACTATATATAATCTATTACAAAGTTTCATTAAGAACGGTTAAGAAACACAGAAGTTATTAAAGAAAACGTGTTATAGAATTCAACAAATTTCACAAGCATGTGAAGTATTTTTCTTATCATTTTTTTTTTTTGCTGTTTGCAGTTGTGTAGTATGGAATTAGTTTAGAAGTTATTCAAGAATTAATTTTCCATAGTGTGGGCCAAGCGCAGCCGCTAAGAAAATTGCGCAGCATGCGGCATCTGTTTGTGTGTGTGTATGTCCGATGTATTGATTTGTAACGACAGTTCGTAGCTGAGTTCAGGATATTTCCCTGTTGGGCCTTCCCTGCTTAATTGTGTTATAAATTTATCGATTTAACTTTAGGATTGTTTGATTTTTGTTTAGTCAATCCCGCATTAGTTTTACAATTTATAATATAAAACCGTGTTTTATTTTTATCAAAACTATATTGTGACTATATTATGGGTAAATATAAAAGACACGACAATATACACTTAAATATGTAGTTGTTTCAGTGTTATTTAGTTTTTATTTTTTTTTCAAACTTTTAATTTATTCATTGCACCATAATTAAAATACGTTTATATAGAAACACACATACAAATATGTATCTTGGACCCCCATATGTCACCGCCCTGACTATGCCTATGTCTATATGCATAAAATCTATAAGGCGTATATGTGTGCGTATATGCACATACATGTAAGTTTGTTTCGTATTATCACTGATGTTGTTGTTGCCGTCGTACTTGTTGTGGCTTGATGAATAAAACTACAAAAACAACATGCAAACAACAACAACAGCAGCAGCAACAATAATAATAACAAGCAGCAGCGGCTACAAAGCAAGCGAGTCAGCGAAACCGAAAATATGTCTTTGATGTAGACCGCCGCTAAACGAATATAAAAAGTGCCGCCAACGCCGCGGCTTTCCCACTGTTTTAAGCGCTCACCCCTCCCGCCCGCCGGTGCCAACACTGCCAACCATCACCACCCATGGTGCTGCCGATAGATGTGTATGTGTGTTGATTCAACGTGTGCTTGTTATTTTTTTTTCATATATTTTTGCGTCATTTTCAATTGTGGTTGTGCTATTTTATAAAGCAGGGTATATTG
Source organism: Drosophila nigromelanica (assembly GCA_004149465.1). Classification (NCBI taxonomy): domain Eukaryota; kingdom Metazoa; phylum Arthropoda; class Insecta; order Diptera; family Drosophilidae; genus Drosophila; species Drosophila nigromelanica. The sequence goes on from SCDS01000566.1 coordinate 74,798, forward strand.
CACATGTGTATCCATAACGAATGTGATAAGGCAGATTGCTCTCGTCGAGAGTACCCAACTTGGAGATACCCTGAACCCGCTGAGCCAATACATATATTTCAACCCCCCTGCATTCTCATACATACATATAAGTACAAATTAAACACACAAACAGACGCATACAAACTCATACCGCGTAGACTAAACTGTCTTTTTAACCATTTTCAATTGGTTCAGGGTATAACAAGTGAGAAGGCTCTAGTCGGGACTGAGGGACTAGCAGATACCCTGAACATTGCGATCTGTGTTTATAAACAAACATACATACATACACAAATTCACACACAAACACACACACACACACACACACAAATGCACTCCGCACTCACTTTAGTCTCTATCTGCGCTTGCCCCCACCTTATAAATTAAATCCTTGTTTTCTTCTGAAGTAAATGAAATTTTCAGAACTTAGTAAGAGCATTGAAATGTATGTACAAACAACAGCGCAAGTTTGTAGTATTGGATTTGCGGTTTTTATGGTTTTGTCGATATTGGGGGCGATTGGGGTGAGGTATCCAACATCCGAAGGTATCAAAATCTACGTCTGGTTTACACAAACTATTTATTTGTTGCCTCTAGCTGCAAGTTATCGAAAAAAAATGATAAGCTTGTTCTGCGTATGATATATACGAACTGAATGAGACCAAGATCAGCTTAATAGCTTTTGTAGTTTCCGAAATCGCCGGACAGACAGACAGACAAGATCAAGAATGTCGGAGATGCCTCCTTCTGCCTGTTACATACATTTGCACAAAACCATTATACCCTTTTTTACGCATTTTCAATGAGTTCAGGGTATAAAAAGGAGCATTTAAATCTACGTACAAACAGAAGCGCAAGTAGTTGAATTGCATTTTTTTTTTAGGACAAGTGGGAGGTTTTCAAAAAATAATATGCTTTGAGAACACATTTAACCAATTTTGGTGGCTTTAGCTATTATATTTTCTGAAATATATTCAGAAAACCGCGTAAGAAATAACTAAATTTATTGGTAATTAAAAGATGGTAAGGGTTAGTTCAATGGGTTGAAGCTATACCTTATAAACTAGCAGGTTAACTGCATTTAGGCGGTTGCATGTTTGTGATACTTTATTTTCAATTACCAAGTTTAAAAACTAAATAGTTGTATAGTGCATACAAATGTATTAGAAGCAATTTTAGTCCGGGTATCTTAAAAAATCAATAAATTAGCATATATTACTTTTTAATGTATCGTTCCTATCAGACATATGATAAGGCGGGCCAATTCTGCTCACTCCGAGACATATGTATGTAATTTTAACCAAAATGAACAAGTAAGTCCGCTGCAGGGGTCCTGGGTCCCAGTAATATATATCCCAAATTTGGTGACCCTAACATAAAAACTGTGGGCGGCGGCACTAGGGGGCGTTCTAGTGGGTGTGGCCGTGATGTCAAAGTTGCAGGTGACTCTAGCTCCAAAATTATGGGAAATAAGATTTGCGATTTGAAGTGTATCGACATGTTATTCAATTGCCAGCATTCTAGTGAGCATGGCACAAAAATCTTCACACTTTATCTGAAAAGGATAACTACAAGTATATATCCGAAGTTCAATAGCACCGGAAATTGGAAAATTTGGAATATTGATTAATTATTGATAAAAAATATATAGTAAAGCTGTTGCAAAGCCATTTGAGTTATATATGGTCTTAACCAACATACATTTAAATTTTTAGTTTTTTTTTAATTACCGCATTCAATTCCTTAAAACATTTCGCCGTAGACAATAAGTTTGCTTTATTGTCCAGGTAAAAATTCATTTGTTATGCACTAATTACCTATAGATGTACTTGTCGTTTTTCTAACCTATTCATAAAATCACAGACTTTAAGGAACAATTATTGATATATCCTGTTTTTAAAAATTAAGAAGTGAAATCTGCTTTAACGCAGAAAATGAATTTCTTTAGATAATGCTCAAAGAATGAAATTGGACGCCATTGTCTAAAAGTGAACTGCAGCGGAAGATTTGGGGGTTGCTTTTTTTGTCTCTCATTAAAAGGCACATCAGCATCAGCACTCAGCATTTTGGGTGGTTGCTTGTTGCTGCTGTTTAGGACTTGTAGTTGTGGCAGTCGCCGCACTTTTTTAGATTGCTTCCTGGATTCAGAATACCGCACGCACACTGCTAACAGGTCTCTGTTCATGGGTGTGTGTGTGTGTGTGTGTGTGTGTGTGTGTGTGTGTGTGTGTGTGTGTGTGTGTGTGTGTGGTGAGGCAGAAAGAGAGCGAAAGAATGAGAGTCCGTTTTTGTATACAACGAGAAAGCCTGAAAGTTCTACCACCAAAGTACAGCGAACCGATAGCAGTCGACATCAGATACGGACCGGGAGGGTGGAGCAAAAGCACGCTTCGTACTTTGGGGGTGTTGCTCTACGCCGTAGACTTTGATTAAAGAGATTTAAATTGAAATATTTTTAATGCAGTCACAAATTTTCACAAGAATTGTAGAGCGAAAATTCCCTGTTTAAGAATTTTGATTTCCCTTCAGCTCTTCTGTAATCTATTTAGTTACGAGTAAAATCGATTTAGTCAAATACATAATTACATGGATTATCTATACAAATGCTTCAAAATAAAGAAAAATATTTTAGAACCTGGGATTTCATTGTTAGAACAATTTCTATACATACACACATATCAACACACAATCAACGCACAGCATACAACTTAAAATCTATACGTTAAGAAGATTTAAATATATGTATATTTAAAAAAAATAATAAAGTCGATGGAATACCGTAACTAGGTTTTAATTTTCGAAGGTTTTCAAATTTGGTAACTCTAGTTTAAAAACTATGGGAGGGATCGGCAATTGTGGAAAATATTCACCTTTTATCGATTTGCGATTTAAGGTGTATCGGGATGTTATCCAATTACCAGTCTCCCAGTGGGCGTGGCACAAAAATCTTCTTCTAGTTTCACTTGTTGTTAGCCGATTATTCCCATACAAGCTCTATAATATAGTGGTCCGATCCCGAAAATGTTGTTATATACGTTGTGTGCACTTATATAACAGATCAATGCCATGTTTCATTACGATAGCTAACTTACTTTAGCCGTTTATACTACTTTAAGAGCGAAATCATAGATATTTTCATACAAACGCGACGTCCGATATTGCGAAGTCACAATTTTAAGAGCTCCGAAGTCTGCATAATATGGTCTTTCTCAATCGAAATGTGATCGACAAAAATGATAAGAAATAATTGCTCATTCGGGACATAGCGAAAAGTTATTTTTAGGTATATAGAAGAAATTTCATAACGATTATACTATTAGCTACTTGGTGGGGATCAAGCGCAGCCGCTGATTAAAAGGCGCAGCATAAGGCGGGCGTTTGTATATGTATGTAGGTGTCATTTTCTGTATGTATGTTAATATATAAGAATTCACCTGACAATTTTCTTAGCTGCAACTTATCATAGCAGACGCCGGCGAAAGACCCTTTAAGTGAACCTGTTGCTGCTGAAAAGCTCCTTTCATTGTTTAGAATGTTTGCTAAAGGTATTGTACTTAACCTTTCTTTGTTATCTTTGTCTGAAATGGGACACTGACAGAACTTTCTGACAAAACTAATGTTTGACAAAAAAAAAATCCCCCCCATGACGTAAAATTACTCAGCCGTGCTGTGCAAGCTTTTTTGCGTGTTTTTCTTTTCCGGTTGGCGTTCCGATTTGCCCAATAATTCTCTGAGCAAATGCGGTACTCAGTAGATGAACGTCGAAAATTAAATTGACACTACCTTCAATAGGCATCGACCAGCCACGTTGTTGGCTTAACCTAATATATCAAATTCTTATACGAACGCATTGTCGACGTTTGTCAACAGTTTTGCAATCAATGGTCTTCCGTATGTAGTTAATCGAATTGTTTATTGGTTAGTTAGATTTTCGTTAAGACAATGTTAAACAAATCGTATCCAACCGACAAAGTGTAATAAAAGATTAAAATAGGCGAAGTGAAATTGCTTTAGTCGGGACCGCATGAATAGGAGATACCCTGAACCCAGTACTTCCCACATACACACAAACGCACGACACTCGATGAATATTGAAGTGGACAAAATTAAGACCGAAAAATATTAATTTTCTTACTAATTATCAACTAAAAAAGAAAACACAAAAATACTTTTTTCGCGCCGTCTTTAGCTGCACAACTCTTACTGGCAACATCATATTAGCATTTTGATTTACTGGCAACACCATATTATTATTATACGAACTAAACAGTTCATAAGACAGACGGAATATATATATGAACTTTGTGGAGTCGGAGATGCTTCCTTCTGCCTGTTACATCAATTTGTACAGAGCAATTATACCCTCTTCACCCATTTTCAATGAGCTGAGGGCATACAAATATGTTTTTAAAACATATTCATATCAGCTGTTTAATTTAAATGTTACATATATGTGATATGGTGATAATCCGATCTTAAAGTCGAGTTATGAACAATCTTGCGGCGAGTGCTTATGTAGGTGTGTATATACATACATATATGTGTTTATATATGTATGTGATTTTGAGTATGTACAAATGCAATAGGTTTAAATGTATGTAACGGCAGCTTGCAGCTGGGTTCAGGGTATCTCCTAGTCGGACACTCCCAACAAGAGCAATTTTACTTGTTTATCCATTCAATTGGTTCGGGTACAAAAAGGGCGACAAACCTCCCCTAATAAAATATCGATGGAACTTTATATGAATTTACTGTTTTGTTGATCTAAATTTTGGACACTACACTTTTGAGTGTTTTTTAATAAGTACATAGTAAATTGTCATCCCGTGACTCCCTTTTGTTATATTATTCAGTGCAAAGAAATTGATCCGCCCCTAGACAAACAAGAGTACTGTTGTGGGAAGCGCCCGACTAAAAGATACCCTGAAACCAGCTGCGAGCTGATGGTACAAACATTTAAACCCTACTACATTTAAACCGAATGTGCAAACCAACGCCCAAGGTTGAAGTATTTGTTTTTTTTTTTTTTCAAATTTTGGGCAAGTGGCGAGTATGTATTAAAAATCCGATATACCTATGTTTATAATTAATGTTATATGACACAAAATGTATATTTATACCCTAAGCCAATTAAAAATAGATAATGGTTTTGTGTAAATGTACGTTACAGTCAGAAGGAAGCATCTCCGACCCTGTAAAGTACATATATTGTTGATCAGGGTCAACAGTCATATCCGTCTGTCCGTCCGGCTGTATAAAGGCGTCGATCTCGGAAAATAAAGATGTAGAGACTTTAACTTTTCGAATATAGACTTGCACATGGCACGCGCAGATCAAGTTTATTTCATATGATTAATAACTTTCACATTTTTCCTAAAATCGATAAAAGTCTACAAACATCTTAATTTTTGTAAGCTTATTTGTTCTAGTATATTTGGGTATACTATAGCGCTCAAAGGCAGAAGTTATTAAACAAAACATGTAAAATTTGACAAATCTAACAAAGCAATTAGTAGCAACCCCTGCATAAGAGCTAAAGAGTTAAAGTTTGGTTGTTTAAGTTCGTGTGTACTATACGCAGATTAAGCTTATTTCATATTCCCGCACACGTAATTTCAAAAACCGATATACCTTACAATTCCAATTAATAACACGTGTATATATCCAACAATTTTAAAGCTAAAAATTTAAAGTTTCATATTATTGGAAAGTGTAAGAGCTATAGCCACCAAATTTTATCTTACTTGTTTTTTTTTAGCTTATCTAAGATAATATAAGAGCTAGAGAGTATTTAGCACAAAGAATACATCGAATAGTGGTGAAATTATTATCCTTGCCAATATAAGCATACAAAACAAGCTTATGAGAATAAAATACGAATACAAATACAATGGATTTGTACCTGTCATATTACCTTTATTCAGTGAATTGATTTGCTTTCTACCCGTCTCTGCCCCACACACACATACATATACATACTTGCAAGGTACAAACATTTTTAATGCTCTTACAGCGATAAGTCTTCTTATGATTTAATGTAAATCCAGAGTCGACTTGAGTAAAGTTGTTTACAATTCTATACTCCCAAACAAAAAATATATGGATAATTTTAACTTTGGCGAAAACTGATAACACTTTAAGTGTAACAGTTTAATATGAAATTTATAAATGTGTAAAATTTAAAAGACTGTATTATACTCGTTCACGTTGTTAATTATTATTATTTTGGAAGATTTCGGTACTTTGTAATATATGTGGGTGAGTGACAAACACCTCAAAATTTATCAAGTACCGAGAGTTTGTGTGTATGTGTTAAATGCTGTGTTCAGGGTATCTCTTAGTCGGGCTGTCCCGACTAGAGCAACCTCACTTGTTCTTCTTAATTTTTTCCAACGCAATACTTATCAATTGCCATGCGTGTATGTTTGAAACACTGGGTTCAGGGTATCTAGAACAATTTCACTTGTTATTTATGTAATATTAATATACATATATGTTACAACTAACATTTCTAGGCATGCGCTGCTACGCCCGTGGCTGTTGTAGTTGTTATGGTGGCTGCAGGCTAGCTATATTTTCAATATTTTCCCCATACTGGATATTTTTATACCCTGAACCCATTGAAAATGGGTAAAAAGGGTATAATGGTTTTGTGCAAATGTATTTATGTAACAGGCAGAAGGAAGCATCTCCGACCCCATAAATATATTCTTGATCAGCATCAGTAGCCGAGCCGATTTAGCCATGTCCGTCTGTCTGTATGAACACGCCGATTTCAAAGACTACAAAAGCTAGAAAGCTGATCTTGGACTCATTCGGTTCGTATATACCATACGCAGATCAAGTTTATTTCAAAAGATCGACAAATCTTTCCGTTTTCTTATTATCGATATTTATCGCTTTTTTGACCCGGGTTTTTAAATATAACTCCTAAACCATAAACGCTAGAGACACCATTTGTTTTACTGTGTGCGCATAAAGCATACGAAGAATTTAAATCTTTCAGGTTTTGGATACCTCCCCCCGATCGCCCCCAATATCGATAAAACCATACAAACCGCAAATGAAATACTACAGTCTTGCAATTTGGTTTGTACATACGTGTTGATGCACCTAAGCAATCCTGAAAATTTCATAACGATCATACATTTAGTTTACGAGCAAATCAAGAATCTCTTTTCCGTAGTGGGGGTCAAATTGAAGCACAAGCAATTTCTGTG
>SCDS01000567.1:0-30314 GCA_004149465.1 Drosophila nigromelanica
TGTGTGTGTGTGTGTGTGTGTGTTGGTGTGTGGATGGTACTCTTTTTTAATCACTTAAAAATGTATGCGGCACTTTTTGTCGACACGTGCGTGTCAAAATGTTAGCGCTCGGCCAAAGGATTAACATCAAGAAACGCACACGCCGCCCGACAATTTGTTGCCAACTTTATGGCAGTGACAAACAGGTCCAAGAACATAAGTATTCCTATATAAATATATATATTTCTGTTTATATAAATGTGTGTGTGTATGCAATGTTTAAGTAAATGGAAATAATTCTGGCAGCTCAGACAAGGCAGCAGTTTCTTTTTACGAGCGCGTAATAAGAAAGAGTAAAACGTGCAGCCAGCCATGAACTGGACGTGATGCGTGGCCCCGGCCACAGTTGAAGTCAAACCTGAACACACGTTAACTAAACACACTCACGACCTCACACTCACACACATATACTAGAGTGGGGTTCAAGTTTTGTAAATTAAAAGCTTGTCATAATCCTGGCTAAATTAAAAATACCAGCAACAGCAGCCGCCGCAGCATAAGAGCAAAACTAAAGAGCGCAGTCGAAAAGAGAGAGCAAGAGAAAGAGTGGGAGAAGGCGAAAGAGCGCAATTAAGTGTTAGCCTGGTCATGTTTTAGGTTACTAGGACAATTTTGGTGGAGTGCTGCCCTCGTGTCTATAAACCCCCATGAGGCAGTCGTTGTCGCTGCCAGCAATTAAAATCAAGTTGGGTTTATTTAGTAAGGGCAACGCTATCTCACTGCCATTTTCATGGCATGCGTGTGCATTTCACACCTGCAGCTCTTCCGCCGTGTCCTAAGTGCACTCAAGCGGCTGTGGCAGCGCCAGTGGCTGAGGCAGAGCTGAGGATGGGCTCCAAACTCCAGCTAAAGTGTTTGCCATTTGACACTCTCTTGAACTTGAAGAAGACTTTGCGATGCGATGGCGATGGCAATGGTGACGGAGACTGCGACTGCGACTATGACTACGACAACTAGAAAACAAGGACAAGAGTTTGCTAAGTATTTTTCAATTAAAACGTCGGCGAAACTTGCACGCATGATAAGCACAAAAGTTGCTCATTGTCAGCGCCTAAAAGCATGCTACACAATGCCACCCAGTCAGAACTTTGCCAGAATCCTGGCAGATACTTACACACACACACAAACTCGCAGAGGCAGACACTTGACTCGGTCGCCAATCAATCTCGTTTCGCCTCAGCGTAACAAAATATTACCATTGTGGCCTCTTTTTTTATTGCATACGCGACATATTTAAATCAGTGCGGGGCATCGGAAGTCGGGAGTCTGGAAGTCAATTCCGACCGCTTAGGCATTTGAAAAATTAACTTGTCTGAAGCTGACGAGCTGGCTATAATGACAACTGGCGCCAGTGCTTAAATAAGCCAACTTATAACTAGCTATAGGCGGTCCCCCGGTTAAGTGCTGATGACAATGCTGACGAATGAGAATTGAGCGCAGTTGGAGAAACGGAATTGTAGAGAACATGTACAAGCGGGGGGCAGTGAGGAATTTTGGAGGGGGGCTGTTTTACTGCCGCAAGCTGGACAACGCAGCGGCGCCTGTTGCTCTGTTGGCCTGTCAGTCTGCTGACATGAGCTGCAAAGTGAAGCACGTGTTGGCATAGCAATTTGCTGGGACAACAGCAGCAAACAGCAGCAACAACAACAACAATAGCAGGCAACACTTTTATGTGCCGTAATGAAAAACTGTTATCTGTGTGCGCAATTTGAACGCAATTTGGTAACGCGTTTCGCCACATAAAACTTAAGTGACCCGAAATACACACACACACACACCGCACATCAATGGCAAGTGTGTGTGTGTTTTGCTGAAATGCCTCAAATGCGTTTTGCCATGTTTGTGCGTGCAGCCTGCAAAACTGTTGACATTCGCAGAAAAGCCAACAGCAAACAGACCAAAGACAATTGGCGTTTGCGTTTGCGGCTGTGAGTGTGAGAAATGAAATTGTTTGGTGATTATGCCACATTAAAGCCAAATGTGCCATGCATAAAGTGCAAACATCCGTTGCCAGTCACCGGCATCAGTCACAAGCTACCATCACCATCAACATGAGCATCTGCATCAGCATCAGCATCGCCGTCAACGTCAACGTGTCACAGTTGACGCACTTCAATTTTATTGACATGCCCGGCGCAAACGCCTTGCCACGCCCCTACACTGGCCGTGGGCTGAATTGCTTGCAACAGATTTGCTGCAGCTGCGACGGCATCAGCAACTAACATTAACATTTGACGTGGCGCTTGCTGAACAACTACATTGAAAGCAACCAAAAAAGTATAAAAGTTGCACCCGAAAGATGTCGACTTCCCAATACTCTAAATATAGTAAAAACACAAAGCGCGTCGCAACAAGTATTCATGATTTAATTCAAGTCCTTTTCAGCCGTTGAACTTAATTATTATAATACCAAATGTAGCAAGTTTTTTTCTTAAATCGCACATAAATATATAAATTATTATATATTATATTGCAGAAGCCCAGTATACCCCTTTTACGTTTGCACTCAGCGTATTCAACTGTATTTTTTTATGGTTCGAGGTTTGCTTGGCTCTTGTTTGGTAGTAAAATTTATTAAATATTTGTGTAGCTGGTACGCTTGCTGTTTTTGTTGCTCATACACCTTTTAGTAGTATTATTTTTTGTTTTTTTTTTTTTTGATTTCTCTTTGTTGCAGTGCGGCCAAAATTGCTGGCATGCTTAATCCATAAGAAGCTCTTGGCTCACATTTTTAACAGCACACCGCAAAAAAAGAGGTAGCAAGAACAAGCGTACGAGCTTTGCCCCTTTTGTATTTTTTATATACATATATATATTTTTTTTAATATGTATTTTGCATAATTTGCATATAAACATCACTCATACGCCATGTGGCGCGTGCACAGCAAAATAATAAGCAAAACAATTTTGCAAGCTTAACACAAATGAACACTTGTGGCTGCTCCTCATGGCCCCGCTAATCCCTCCTCAGGGCTTGATGTGAGGTACCTCTGCTAAAAGCCGCATGACAGTTTCCGCAATACATTTGGCAATTTTTTTTACCTCTGCTTAATAAACTTTTTATATATGGGCAAATTACAAACGCAATGTTGTCCAGTACTTTAATTGCAGGATAAATATGCGATCCATCTGCAGCTTTTGCAACGAACATTCAGAGCAGACATTGTACACTGTTATCTTCCGATGTAGCATATTGCCACCAGCTTGAAAATTTAATTAAAATATAAAACATAATAAATGCTATCCAATACTTGACATAATACATTTTTATTTTTCTACAATCACAAAAGACTTTGCAAAGCATTGAATACATACTACCACTATAGTCATTGCATTTTTTTGATTGAGCTTCGTTATTTTAAGCAAATTGCAACTTTAGTAAAAACGAAAATAATTTTATTTTTGTATGCATAACACAAAGAGCAGCTTGCATCTTGAGAGTTCCAGGAACTGGTAATTAAACGCAAAGTAAAACAATAAATATTGTAGGATAAATCAAAAACAATGCAAACGAATTTTCCACTCGCTTGCTTTGTAACCCCGTCTTTTTGTTGTTACTACTGAAGTTGCTTGCTTGGCTTATAGTTGAGCATAAATGCGCGTTGCCAAAGCAGAAACTAGCGAAAGCTAGTCTGTCTGCTTTTGTTGTTGCTATTGTATTGTTTATGTATCTTTACGATAGTGACGCGCTCTTCATTATGTGATGGTGCTCTCGCAGACTTTGCCGTGGCTGCTCCAGCTACTGTTCCTGCGGGCGCTTTTGCTTTATGTTTTTGTGCGTTCCTATATTTATTTATTTTTTTTTTATATTTATTTTTTTGTTTGTTTTTTTTTTTGTGTGTTTTTTTTTTGTTTTTAAGTTACTCCGCCCATTGCTTGAAAACTTTTCGACTCCTAGACGTCGCGACGTTTTCCAGAGATAATAGAAACTCGATACGCTGTGCGCATCTAAGCTTTATCTATGGTTGCCTTCTCCATATATATTTTCCGCTGTTTTGGCATTGTCTTCCCCCAAAGATTGCCTTGTGGGGCCTTTGTTTTTATTTGCCCACACCGGAGCAGCGGCTTTTGCAAGCAGTAAATTTAAGTTGCGGCTGCCTCTGCTCCACTGTGCACTGTGCGGTTGAAATAAAAATGTTGAATCGTCATAAATGGCTCCATAAACTACGTCAATAGTGCCCCCGTCCCCAGTGACCACGACTGGGACATCTCAGCCATAGCTGGCAACTTGTAAGGAAGCGTCGAGAGTGAGCATAAAAATGAAAATAAAAATAGTTGGCCAGCATAAACGCCTCCGTGATTTTTACATAAGATTCACCAATGTCCATGTCCGTGTCCGTATCCATGGCGGACTCCATTGCGAAATCCAAGTTTGAGTTCAGCCACTTCACGTTCTGCCCGGCCCTTCTTTGTGCGCATTTTTTTCCTTTATTTTCTGCAGTGCGACGTCATTGCCATGGGCGCAAAATGCGAGCAGGAATTAATTAAAATGAATGAGGGGACATGTCATAAACAAAAGCAGAGTCAACTGTTGACTAAGCGAGCCAACCATGGCTGTGTGGGGCGTGGGCATGGGCGTGGTACTTAGATAAGACCACATCAGATCAGAATCCACGAAAATGTACACAAAAGAAACTCTATAAATATTTCAACTCGCTAGCTCGCGAGTGGCGCCATCTATCGATGCTGTATTGCTTAGTGTATGTGTGGGCGCGGTTGTGTGAATGTGTGTGTGTGTGTGTGGGTGCTGTAAAACAAGTCATAAATTACAGCCCAGCACTGTCAAAGTTCAGCTGACTGCGTTGGCCATCCGGCCAACAGCGAATCCAGGCAAGTGCCAAAGAAATGCTGCACAACCAGCAAATATTGCGCATACGCCGCGTGGCCGCTGCTGCATGCCGCCGGCTGGCTGGCTGACAAGTGCAATGAACTCAATATACAGACAAAAAAAGTTATGAGCGCTACATGTATATAGCGATAAAAATTGAGCTACACTGCCCGTCCAAAAATGGCCAGTCAGCTGACGTTTAATTAGCAAGAAATGAAAAGCAAAAAAAAACAACACAAAACATCTAAAGCAGAAAAGCCAAAGAAAAGGGTCAAAGTGCAGTCTTTGATGTGGTTTTGAATGGGGCCCCAGCTAGTATATGACCATTTGAAGCAATTTCAGCTATAATTAACGAGGCTTTAAGCGCGTAAAGGCAAAATCACGAAGTCATCAAACGTGCTCAAAATTTTGCAGAGTTCACATACGCGTAGCCTTCAATTTGACTGAGCCAACGAGAAGCACCCACACAGACGATGGTTGACGATGACAAGGTTGGGCTTTTTGACTCAGCCAGAGACACAGACAGAAGCACAAATAGAGGACTTAAACTGCGTCCAAAAGCCAACCAGACTCGAAGCAACTCGACTCAACTCGACGCTCGACTCGGGTCGGCTCACGCACTCAGCAAGCTAATTATGCTGCAAATACCAAATAGATGACTCAGCAAAAGGCACTTAACACCACCAAAATGCGACTTGGTGTGTGTGTGTGTGTGTGTGTGTGTGTGTGTGTGCCTGTGTGTGTGTCTGAGTGAGTATGAGGGTGTACGGCAGTGTATTATATCATAAAATATTTTCTTAGCTGCTAGCACAAAAGATCATGTCAAGACATAAATCTCGACATTTCAGTTACGCAAAGCGAAATAAACAGATGATGGAAACTACGAAACCGGCTTAAAGTAGGAAACTAACATTTTCTACAAGCCTTCATTTCGCAGTTTGTCACACACATACACACACACGCTTACACAGAGACAAACACAGAAATAATAAAAATACTCGTGGCATATTCTCGTTGTCATTACTTTTGTGGTGCTGACACAGCTAATAACGCGGCAAATGATTGTTGCAAACGCTGCGTATGAGTAATCATAATGATGCCCCAAGCTCATACATACGCACACGCACACACGCACACGCACACATATATGCCGAGAATGTTGTCGAATATTTTTGGGCAATGCGTAAATTATATTTGCTCGTTGTGCGGGTAAACTTTGCCATAGCACCAAAAAGGAAACGCGTTGAAAACATAATGAAAAATCGCCTAAATTTTGTAGATGCAGCGTGCGCTGAAATGTATGCTACAGTTTTTTCTTTGTATGATTAATACTTCCATATGGCAACTGGCAAGAAACTCGACGCGTTCAAATCACATTAATAAAATATACGAATTTATGGTTTGCTTATTATTATGAGTGCAGACGACATCAGGCACAAACGTATACAGGCCGCATACAGGGTGCCTGCTGCTGCAGGAGCTGACACTCAATTTAGAGAGCCTCTTTCGAATGCGCTTCAATTGATTGTCCAAGCAGCTAAAGTGCAAAAATAAAAAAACTATCAAAGTTTCGTAAGCTGTATTCATTATTATTTTATTTATTTTTTTTATTTTTATTTTGTGCCAAAAATTTGTCAACTCATCTGCACCCTGCTTACATTCAGTTTACGTGCTCTATTTCGTAGCGTATATCATATGAGAAATTTACTTAAACGCAGTTTTCCGTAACATTGACAAAGTTTGCCCAGTAAAGTGCTCGAAAAGGACCAACAATGACGACTCGTTCTTTCTCCTTAAATGGAATACAACAAAGATCCCAACTTCAAGGCACACAAAATGACTGGGAAAGAGCAACTGTAGTCAATACCCTGAGCATGCTTCTACAAGCTATATATTTATTTATATATCTATATATATGTATATGTATAAGAGCACAACAATTCTTCTGCAGCCTGCTAACTGTGCGCATTTGTTAGACTTCAACGTGGGCCACGGATTTTATGCCGCATTTAATAATGCCAACCCACAAAAATCACATCCGCCAATTTACAAGGCAGCGCCACGCTGGCAAATCGAAGCCAAGCCCTCGACATTCAAAAGATGTCGAGCAGGCGGAGAAGTGGCCGATTCGAGTGACGTCTACTCATAAGAAAAATCAGCCAGGACAAACTTTGCAACAAAGTTGTCCTCTACTTATTTGTTGCCTTTTTCACAATTCATTAAATTTGATTAGAGAACTTTTGCCATAAAAATTACGAAATTGTGCCGTTGAAGGCTCACTTCGTCTACGGATTCGGGCACCATGTGTGTGTGTGTGTGTGTGTGGAAGATTTGTGTTTGTTGTGCGTGAATATGATTTCGTACATGTGTGCTTGGGTAAAAGTTTGAACTGTCAGGTGGCAAAAGCCAATTGGCCAGCCATTGGAATTTTTCACAATCAATGGCCGCGTGCAGCCAGACACTCCCCAACGCCCCAATCGGTTACTTCGCAAGCATATTATTTATTTCTGTTATGGGCGCTATAAGCTAAACTTATAGTGTATATATAAATATAACGTATATATATGTATATCTGACAGTATGTTTATATTTCTTTATGTAGCCCTTTTATGCCGGTCAGCAAAACGACACTTGGAAGTTCCCTCAAGTTTAGACTGTGTGACTTATAATTAAATGCAAACGTTCGTTTGCGATTAAAAAGAAAGAAAAAAAAAGAAACGTTAAGGCAAACGCATTGCCATTGCTTTTAAGACTAATTAATAATTAAAGCATCTTAATGGACTTAGCCCAAGCGAGCAACAACTCGTTCTCTTCCTCAGTCTGAGTATCTGTCTCCGTCTGTGTCTGCTTTCTCTGTGTCTCTGTGCGTTGCTAGCAAAAACTTCCTCCTAAGTGCAGAGGCAATTGAATTAAGTTCCCACTCAAAGAGAAATGTTGTCTTTTGTTTTTTTTTATAAATATTTGAAAACAAATTAATAATACAAACAGCAGCAGGTCTTAGTAAACTATGCGACAGTGACAGATTCACAAAAGAATTTTTTAAATAGAACAGTGCATTTTATTAGTGTAGGACTGGGGTGCGCTTATTAAATTTGGTTATTGCTTATTTTGGCCATCACACAGATTATTTTCCCAGAAAACTCTAACAACAACAACAATAAGAGCGAGAGGAAACACTGGAATGCCTGCATATTTCAGTCGCATTTTATGTAGGAAAATAGAAATGTATACCTTCAAGCATGACCCAAACATAAACTTTAGCTGACCACACCCACCAACTGAAAACCGTAGCCTGGCCCCATCCACCCAAAGCCCATCAGCAAACTACTCGCTTGCCCGCTCCACATTATAAACCAGCAACAGAGCACAGCACATTGAAGATTCCGGTATTCGACATAATGTTGTGGTTGAGCTAAACGACTGCATATTGCAAGCTTTTTATGCCACACAGTACCCGTTAGCAATGTCCACCCGAACCCTACACACACCCATCCACACAGGCCGGGGCTGCCTTGCGGTCGGGCATATGCGATTACGGTCTGTGTCCGGTTCACTCCTCTATTAATGGCCCACAAATGTGTACCAGCACTGTTATTCTGATATTTTTAGCATGCAATGTCATCATATTTGCACCTCCAGAAAATTTAAATAACTTTTTTAATTCATGAGCTGCTTCAGGGAAAAACCCATTGCAGATAATTTAAACATAAATACATAAATTTATTTAAATGTTCTTTTTTACATAAAGATTGCTTTAATAAACTTCTTTTCACAGCGCATTAAATTTTCGGTTAGTCCCCAAATGGTTGCTCAGAAGGGGATTCAAATTAGAGTGCACGCAAAAGTCTAATTTTAGTTCTGGCCAGGATTGCCTGTCCCGCGATCGGCCGTCAAGGATTAAGTTACGCTCGGCGCAGTATTCAAACTCAATGTAAATGATGAGTCATTTCCGCATTTTTATACTCGTTCACAAAGTGAAACTAGTATATTGGGTTTGTGCAATGTCCGTCATGCTGTCCGCCTATCGCGGCCACGCCCACTACAATGCCCCCCGGCGTCCCCGGCCTAAAAAATTGGAAATGCCTATATCTCCCATAGTTTTTAAGCTACAGTCACCAAATTTAGAATATGTATTACTGGGAAGCTCGCCCAGACTTTTCCGGCCACGACCCCTCCCTCCCCCACCCACCCACACAAACCACGAAAATCTATATCTCGCACAGTTTTAAAGCGGGGATCACTGAATTTGGAAGGTACACAACTGGTCACCTCCTTTAAAGATCGGTTCAAATATCCCGGCCACGCCCCCTCCCGCCTCCGCAAATCGCGAAAATCGATATCTCGTACAGTTGTAAAGCCAGAGTCACCAAATTTGGTATGTAACTGGAATCTTGACATTCCGGCCAGGCTCACAAGATTGCCCCCCTAACGCCCCACCCCTAATAATCGGATATGCCTATATCTTCCACAGTTTTAACTATCGGATCTATGGCTTCATAACTTTGTCAAAACTAATCCGATTTTCATGTTTGATGGCATTTTAGTCATGTTTTGACATCTAGATTAGTTCTGCATTTAAAATATATGCCTTTTCGAAAATAAATTTTTTTTCATTTTTTTTGTGAAAATGCATATCATCAACCCCCTTATCCTTATTCATTTTCGAAAACAAAAATTTCAAAATTTATAATTGCGAATTTTTGTTTTTAATCGATTGTGTTAGTTATAATTAGTATAAAAATCATCATTAACCCGATTCTGAGGAGGTCAAGTTGTTTGTCAAAAATCATGCCAAAATTGGAAAAATTTTGACAAGTAAAGCTCTCAGATCCATAGCTTCCATATTTCTAACTTCCATAACTTTGTCAAAACTGAGTCGATTTTCATGTTTGTTGGCATTTTGGTCATGTTTTGTCATCTAGATTAGTTCTGCATTTAAAATATATCCATTTTTGAAAATACATTTTTTTTTTATTTTTAGTGAAAAAGCGAGTTGTATACCATTTTTTTGGGCAAGTTTTGCTTGCTTTTTTGCTAATGTGTTATTTAGATACTTGTAAAAAACCACAACGCTCATATAAAATACTAAGACTGGATTTTGGAAAATTCGATCCCCAAATTGTCTGGGTTTAAAATCCGTTTTATGGAAGTTTTTTGTTCTTCATCCGATGCAAAATTTGCACATGATAAAAAAGTTGTGGTTATGTTAATTCAAAGAATCACACAATACAATTTTTTTTATCGATACAAGTATTATTTTGTTAAAAAAAAATTTACAACAATTATATAATTTGGAAAAAAAATTAAAAAATTGGAAATATTTAAAATAAGGAAACAGTTGAAAATATAGCTGGCCAACAGCCAGTAGCACTGCAGGCCAAAAAATGCTAGTCAATACATAAATATATATATTACATAATCTTATCTGCGCAAGTATAGAAATGATTAAAGAATACAAATCTCACATATCACATTTAACAATAATAATTAAAGCCGTTTAAGCTGTTATTCTACTGCAACGTTATGACTTGCTAAAATTTAAATGTGCTATTTTTATATATATTTAATCGTGTGTTACTTCATGGCAAACAACAAATTTATTATTCACCAAAATATTTGGTTTGTTTTGCAACCACACAATACATGTATGTGTGTATGTATTTGCACTTTTTGAACTTTTGGATGCTATTGCCCTACTATGCATTGGAAAGTTCACGCCAAACTCATCAAGGCTAGGATATCAATTTAACCTTAGGTTTGTTTGCCTTGCCACGCACACAAGTCTGATTGATTTTGTGGGGTTCAATTACATCTGCACATCTTATTATAGAGTTCGATCCCGCCCCGCTGCGTTGCCTCCGACTTCTACACTTTGACTCTGACAATTGGCAGCGTGTTGTTGCATGGCTCCAATTTTCCAATGTATTTGTCATCATATACGAACTTTGAGAGTGCTAATGGTGAATGCCATTGGCAAATGAGATTCGCATGCGAAAATCGAATGTAATAGCTAATGGGCGATGTTATTGGGCGGGCAGAGTCAAAAAGCCATAGCCACAGAGACAGTCAGAGCCAAAGTCAAACCAAAACCAACGCAGTTGACAAAGAATTGCTGATAATTGACAATGTGAGCGCTCTGCTGATTTTCTGCTTATGAAGTAATAATCCAGCCACGTCAACAAATTTGATTGTCAGCATGAAACAGTGGCATCAACCAGCACTTAGACATCAACAGCCAAGAGACTCTGAGGACGAGGAGTGAGGAGACCCGAGCAAAATCACTGTCAGCAATACCGCCAATCGTGTGGAGTGTATAACAAAATCAGTTAGTAAATCCACTCAAATATACAGCACACATTTCCATAGACACATTGACAGCTGCCCGCGTGGAGGCATGCCACCTTGCCGCCATACTGCCCACCTCCCCAAAAGTCGCGCCAGCGCCGACAGCCGAAAGTGGATTTCTGGCCGGCAGCTGCCCATATGAATAGAGTCAGCGGCGCATCGATTTCACTTCATTTGATTTCGACCAGCAAACGGGGCATGGAACAGCGCACAATCCCTGACTCCCTGGCTGGTTATGTGGCTGGCTGGCTGGCTGACTAACTGACTGATAGATAGACAACTCAATAACAAGTCGAATATCGCACATGCCGCGGGCTGAAGCACATGTTGTTTGTTGTTGCTGCTGATACTGATGCTGTGACATGAGATTTTCAATTTTGCGTGCAGACTTAGGCAATGGTCCTGCCAAAAAAACCAACAAATATTTCAATAAAGTTCCGTCTTCTGACGCTGTATTTTCTGCTGTTGCTGCTTGTTGCTGTCATTGTCAAGCGCCAATGTCGTCGAGTGCTTAATTATTTTTTGCGGTTTTGTACCCACATCTATGGCAAAGGGCAAAGTGAAATTGCTTGAGCCATCAGCCAGAGCGACCAACAAGCGGCAAGGCCAAGCTGCTAATGAAACCCAAGCGAAATTGGATTTTCATGTACATGACAGACAGACATTTAGACATTCGCCCAATTCAGACAGTCAGACAGTCGCCTCCAACTGATGGACGGGGCGTGGCCACACGTGCTTGACTAATCATGGCTAATTGAGCGCGTATTTGTATTGCGAGCATATTAATTGCCCGCTATGACTTAGCTATGCGTATAAATTAATCAAGTGCTCTCAAAAGTATTATTGAGAGCACAAGAAAGCACACTTTGAAACACGTCGCGTGTGAGAAGCCGCTTGATTGCCATTATTTTAATACACTTAAGAATAGGTAACCACCGATATGACAACATAATCAATTGAAGAGTTGGCCAATGGTACAAAAATTAATTTGAAATATTTAAGAAGACGCTGGCCATTTAATTTACCTCAGGTAAGACGCTTAAATAACAAATACTTAAGTAGTAATTGGCTTTAGGGTATTTAAAAGCCAAGTCTGCATTTAGTTTAACGTTCAAGCTTGTTCATTAAGAGCCGGTTTCGCTGGGGCAACTGGCACAAACTGCAACGGCAACTGTAAAATCTGCAGGATTAGATGCAATCAACAATAACAGCAGCAGCAGCAGCAGAAACAGCAGCCAGCGGCAAAGCCCGAACAGCTGGGCAAACTTTGCGGAGCATAGTATGTCAATTCTAATTGTCATTACGTATACGTAAAGTGCACAGAAAGACAAACGAGTTAGCTACTGATACCCAATGACAGACAGCAAACGAGAAAACGAATGGGCCAGAGAACAAGAATGGGAATGGGGACGGCAATGCGAATGCGACCAGAGAATGAGTCAAAAGTTTTTCGGCCGAAAGAAAAATGAAAGAGCCAACAACTTGGCTGTCGATGAAGACAAATGCAAGGGTACAAAAAAAAATAAAAAATATATATAAACGAGCTGAAAAGAACGGCAATCCTTTAAAAACCGACGACTTTATCCACTTGAGAAAAAGTAAAGTACAATATAATTTTTTTATTATTTATTTTTTTTTATTGTGTATATAGTTATGTAGCTTTATAAAATAGTTAAATTCATAATTGGGTTATCTTAAAAATACCATAATACCTACGTAAATACCTTACACACTGTGTAATAAAATGATCAAATCTTCAGCAAGAGTATTGCAATGGAAGAAAGATGAAGCTGGTGACTGGTAAAAGGCGACGACAGCTTGTGCATTTTGTAAACTTCAAGTACACCCCACATGAAAAAAGCGGTAAAACAAGAGCTGCCCCTGGTTGTATTGCCGGCTTCCATGGTTAGCCAAAGCCAAACAAAACACTAATGAAGGTAGTCGACGGTGCAGCGAGCACTTGGCCAACGCCAAACCACTCACTTTATGCAGCTGCAAGCTGCAAGAACGTCTTGAGCTTTGTCTTTTTCTAGAGTCTTGTTCATTTCTCGACTAAAGCGGGAATGGGGGAAGGAGTCATCGACGACGACATACGGCATCGATAAATTACAAAGTTAAACTAAAATTAAATTCTACGCCAAACAATGCATCTTACTAGGGCCGTCTGCTGCTGCTGCTGTTCCGTTTTCGGCTGGGTTTAAGCTGCCTGTCAGCCAAGGCTCCGGCTCCTGTCCGGCTCTTATATATAGCATTTCCATGCTGGCGACTAATGCAGCTCGGACGATGGCAATGGCGCCCAGTCTCTTCGCCAATGCCATTCATTATGCTGGACATTTTTGCTGGCCATCGGCTGCTTCGGCTGCTGCTGCTGCTGCTACTACTGCTGCTCAGTTGCCAACAGAAACCAATCATTGTGATACTTTCATTAAATTGTTCCAGCTGCTGGGTTTTTGGCTTACCATCTTCTTGTCCGCCTTTTGTTTATTGATTTTAAATGTAATAAACGGCATTAGTAATGCATTCCACGACGCTTCCATAATTCGCATGCCATCAGAGTCCAATTTAATTGGACAATGTTGTTTGGCTTTGTCATAGTTATCTTCCGGTTGCATTTATTGCTATCGGCCACATGATGCTGCCCCCTGTTACTCATAGCTTAGGTCGCTTTGGGGCAACTAAACGCTCATTATATAACAAGCGTATGCATAGTGGGTGCCGTAAATTTGATACACTTGTGGGCAGCGATAATTAAAGCGAGATATGACCGTAAACACACCTACACACAAATACAAGCATCTCTGACTTTTGGCCCGTTCAAAGGACATAAGGACAAATGTACGCAGGCGGCTTCGTTTGTGGCGATTGATGCCATAACGCTGGATCATTTATTAGCTGCAACGCCACGGGCAACGGTGAAACACTCATGAGGTGCAATTGTTGTCTTGTCCCTCGGCTTATTTGCTCGCTTTAATTGCAATTCAATTTCTTGTTTAATTAAATCCACATGAGCTGTATGTGTGAAGTGAAACTCAGAAACTGTCTTAATTAGAATTCATGGTGCGAGTGCCGTTGGCAAATCGCATATACTGAAAAATAACTATTTTGTTGTAAGTAATTAAGTAAAATAATAATATTTTAAGCAAGTCACACCGATACTAAAACAACACACACTTCATATAGAATGTGAGCAAATCTCATCGAAAAATTGCTGAAAAGACATGACTTTAATTGGCAGGTGCTCAAGAAAGTATGCAATCTGATAAGCAGGCCACTTAAATACGTACCTAATGTTTAAATTTACCCACCTTCAAATTATACTCTCATCGTCCTGACAATAATTAAATTTATAAATAGTAGCCGTTAGCACATTGATTCCAATTTTGATTCGCTTAAATACCGTTTGGCAAAGGTCAAACAAATGAAGCATCCTGTAAACAAATGTAATGGTAACTGTTAATTTCAGAGTTTTGTATTTTTGACGTAAGCAATAAAAGTTTGCAAGATCATAAGATTCATATAAATACTTGTTAAATAATCAAGCAAACATAAATGTTAGTAAGATCTTTAAGTTGTCAGCATAGAACTATTTTTAGAAGCAACTCCATAATTACCAAGTAAGGCGCAGAAGGTTTTCTCCCACGAGACATTGCATATTACCTGCCCAGTGACCTCCATTGTCGCAGCGTCGTCATTTAACATTTCTGCGCAACGTGTGAGGGCTGTGCCATTTGTGTGAAGCAACCTGTCTAAGTAGCGAAGACACTCACAACACCAAAACAGCAAGCAATGCAAGCCAGAAAAATCCTTCATGCCGCAGTGCTTTATATTAATGCGACGCTTCCCTGCCACATGCTGCGCTATTGCCTTGAGCGGCAGCTGCAAATTGCAGCTGTTATAAGGCAAGGCATATATATATATATATATATATATATATACAAAATAAAAACATAATAATAATAAATAGAAATGGCCAAGACGGGTGCTTTCCAAATGATACCCTGTACTCAGGCTTAAAATAGCATGATATTAATCTAATCTATTCACCAAATACCATCTATTCACATATGTTGAATAATTTTTGAGGTCTTACCAGAGATGTTCTTAATAAAAATGCTGTGCCTTTAAAGAAATTATAATATGTCGCTTTGTTGTGGCAATATAATAGGGGTGATTCAAAATTGGCTTTTAATATTCAGATCAGCGTATAAAATATGAATAATAATATTAACGACTTGCGACTGCTCCCTTCTGCTTGTTACAAACAAAAGCACCAACTTATTGTATCATATTTTAGCATTTGTTTGGATACAGGGTATTCAAAAAAAAAGACTGCACAAATTTATATGCTGCAAGTGACACCACAAGGCCGCACGATTCACTTGCACACACCCACCCCCGCTCCCACACCCAGACGCAGACGCAGACCTATATGCGTACCCCTATCCGCAATCGCAGTTGAAGTCGCGAGCGCGCTTTTGGCTTTTCACTTGACACTCGGCGGCTAACCTTTTGCAGGCAAAGCGTTTTGCAGAGTCCTTGAGTGCCTTTTATTTTTGCTGTTCCCTCGTAAATGTGGCTTGGTAAGGGGCACAAAAATAAAGTAAAGGGGGCGAGCGTGCTCTCGACTTTGTACCACAATTTGTGTTGACATCATCAGATTAAAAATTGGGCGCAAAAACAAACAAAAAAAAATTTTTTTAGTTGATGCTACTGTTGCTGTTGTTGTTGTTGACTGCTTGTGGCCTGGCATTTAACTCGTTTCACTTCATAAATTCAGTTTTACGTAATAAGTTGGTTCAGTCCCGCTCTAAGCCCCCCATATTTCTTTCCTTGCCTATCCTTTATTTTACTTTGCTTTCCCTTCCGTTTTCCATGTGTGTCGCTTCCGTAGAGTCGCTCACTTTGCATTTCGCGGCTGGCTGGCTGACTATGAGCCCCCACTGCGGCTTGGCCCAGCCAGCTCGGCTGCGTTTCTATTCTTTATTTGAGTTATCATGACACATTTCGCTGAATTCAGTCATTTCTTCTGGGCTGGCTTCTTTGGCGCACGGCTGTCACTGCGACATGGCGCCAAGTGGATGCGTGTGTGTTATGCTATATAAGCATGTCCCTACAGCGTGTGTGTGTGTGTGTGTGTGAGCGCGCTATCTTTGTTCGTATATGTGTGTGTGTGGGTGGCTATGTGCCTACCTTAACAGTCCAACGTGCAGGGGTCGAGTCTGTTTTTGCGCTGCTTGGTTGCCTTTGCCATTTTAAAGCAATTTTCAAACAAATTTACTGTCATTAACTTAGACAGTTGATGAAATTTATGTCAGACATATCAACATCAACCTTCCTCTTCTGCCTTTCCGCCGATCAGCGGCCACCATCCAGCCGCCTTTGTCTACTCAGTTTGGTCTCTGTGTGTGGCATGCCCATAAGTTTGAGCCGAGTTTGAGTGAATGACTTCAAAAGCAAAAAGACATTAAATTTTGTTTACACAAACTCAACGAATCCAATTTAATTCAATTCGTGTGTGCATACGTGTGAGGGCTTGCGTGTGTGTACAGGCTTGTAAATGTGTATGTACGTTCGTGTGTGTGTGTGTGTTGGTTGCATGCAACGCCAACAACAACAAATCGTTTACCACAGTTCACTGCCTTACATCATAAAACGTCTCGCTCTCAGTAACTTTACCCATCACTGCCAACACTTAAGCAATACACCAGACCCATTTCTCCGCCTCCATATGGCTGCCGCACTCCCTCCCTATCTGACTCTCTTTCGGTCTCTTTCACTTCTATTCATTTCACTCTTTTCAGACAATCGATCAATTGGGCTGCAGTAATTTGTGGGCTACGGCACAAAGTGTTCGTTAGCTATCCTGCATATGCCAGCAACAACAACAACAACAAAACATAAAACATAAAACTAGGACCTGTACATATACAAAAAGTACTTTGGCATATTGATGCAAAAATGAAGACGACGCAAAGTCTGTTCAGATTGTCTCATTTACGCCCTTACGAGCACAATAAAAACAAATTACTGCAGGCGAAAACGTTTAACTAATTTATATTTTATAAAAACAATTTGTATTTCATTATTAAAAAAACTTGCATACATTTTTTTTAACCGTATATACTGACTGTAGTGGTCTTCTCCTTTGTTGCATATTGATAATTAAATTTTGTTTAAATTTTCCATTAACATCAATTACATAAATGAATTTTTAATTAAATACAGCAAGTTGTTAAAATGTATTTTTTACCATATATTCAAGTTTAAGTACATTAAGCTTAAGCCGATTTTAGGTAGAATCAAAATAAATAAATTTATCACAAAATGAATGAACTATAAAACTAAATTTTTATTGCCCATAAAAAAAGTTTGAAATCTGAATATGCACTCTCAGAAAAACATACTGATCACCGATGATGGACAGATACAAGATTATTACTTGATAAATGCAGTGATTTACAAATGCCACGATTTTGGTATGACAATTAGGCCTTCTAATTGATTAAAATCCACTTCTGAAAGCCGTTTTCTAATGATCCAATAAGAGTGATCAAAAAATGTAGGGAACATTTTTCTCTCTCTGTCTATTTCTTGACATATGTTATATATATTGTATGATATAGTCAAAGTGTCCGCCTTTGGCGGAATTACTAGAAAAGACATTCAGGACAAATCGTGTGCAAATTTTAATTTTACGAGTGCTCGCGTACGGCATTCGACTTTGACTTTGTTGCGATGTCTGTCATAAACAGCAGTTCAGTGCTGCCAGCATATTTATCTTCTCGTTATGTCGGTTGTGTAAGTTGCTTTAAGGGGTGAGGGCAGAGGTAAGGGTAAGTGGGGGTACTGTGCAAATTAAGTGGCAGTTATTTCTCACGCAACTCGTCCGCAGCATTTCGTACGAGCGTAAACAAAAATGGCCTATAAATGGCTTTGGTTCGATGTTCACTGTTCGCTGTTCGATGCGCTGCAGAGTTCCCGGCATTGTCATTGTCAGCGAGTCCTTGTCATCATAGTCAACGCTGCTGGTGACGTTTGTTAATCCGGCATTGTTTGCCTTATAAATGCGTTAATTTTATGACAAGTTCATTTTATTGGTTTTTCTTGTTTGCTATCGTTGTGTTCTCGCATTGGTTTTTACAAGCCAAACATAAAACGACAAACAGCAGACAACAGAAAACAGACGACAAACGACGGACGACACACAACAGACAACAGACAGCAGACAGCAGACATCAGACAAGGCACAAACAACAAGGCAAAATACTCAATTTGATGGTCTGTTAATTGCTTGTTTTAATTGTTGCCTTTGTTCTTGACTCATGGCTGTGCACGAGAGTGTGAGTATGTGCGTGCCAATAGCAATAAACCATGGCCAATAACTTTAACCATAATCAAGTTCACATGCGAGTCCTCTACTGCCAACGCATTATATCATGCTTAATGCTTGCAGTATATTTTATTCGATACTAGTTAGTGCAGTCAAACTGAGTACAACACTAGAGTTAATAATGAATTATTATTAATTGAGCAGTCAACAAAGTACTGCAACGTAGTGCATTGCTGGATCACAACTACAATTTAAGAAGAATATTGTTGGACTCGTACAGCTTGTTATATAAAGTGGCTAAGCTGCTGCTTATCACAAGTTATCTCTCTATTATCCTGACAGCAACTGTTGCTTAACAGTAATCAACTTTTGACTGGCAGTTTTATGTAACATTTTGTTTTATTTCTATCCTCGTTCGTCAAGTGATAAGAGTATACAGGGTTAGTGCAACGTTCGTCTTGATGTTAGAGATTTGAAATGTGGAATATATACCTGTATCACGTATCACGTCAGATACTGTTAAGATCTTTGGCTATACCCATTGAGAGCGGTATAAGCCGAAAAACCATAAGATCGGATTTACAATTTTAAAAAATTTATATTTTTCAAGATAGGAATAGTAATTTCGACCGTGTGGACAGTTCTATTATTTTACTATTGCGAGTATTACGGAGTCGGTGACACCCGACTGTAACGTTCTTACATGTTTACTTTTGCCTTATCCCTTTTGGTTCTCGACATACTTGAGTTTTTAATACACTTTTATTAGCTGTTGCAGCTGAACTCTTCATTATCTACTGATCCTGAGGTCACCTAGGTTTTTTTTGCCTGCTGCTGGTGTTGCGTAAACGCAGTGTTTCGCCTAATTAACTTAAGTTTAAATTCCCGTTTGTTGTAGCCTTTAGCTGGTGGCAGCAACAGCTCATCAAACTTTCAAATGAAGTCAGTTAAAGTTGAAGACATGTGGCACAAGTTTATGACAATCGATTGCTAAACCTGTGTCCCACACCAACTATCGCATCCAGTGATGAACTCCTGCTCTCGCTCCCGCCCTCGCTCTCGCTTTCACTCTCCCCTTCTTGCAGCAGGGAACGGAACGCTGCACAACTGCGCAGTCAATCATGCATGTGATGTCGCCGCCAGGCTTCAGCGCCAGCTCCAACAACAACTACAGCTGCAACTGCAGCGCTTCGACTGCGTTGCCTACTGTCTGGAAATAAGCTCGTTACTTGCTTGTATTGGCTGTGCCTGCGTCCCAGATCCCCTCTCCGAGCCGTGCCCGTTCCCGTTCCCGTCTTTGTCGTTGCTGAAACAGCAAAATATGTGCGCTGTGAGTGTACTGATGTGCTTGAGCAGTTCCCTCCAGGCTGGCTGCATAAACTGCATAATGTCAGCTTGTTTCCAGTTATCGCACTCTTTTTTAGAACAAGCGAAAGGGGCACACAGGCATATTGACATAAAGGTCGCTGCCGAAACGTATCTTTAAACTGCTCTTTAAGCTCCTTTCAATGTCAACTTAACCAGCTGCCGACAAGATACTGAGCACCTTTAATAAACATATCAATTGCTTTAAGGTGTCATTTCTTTTATACGATTAGCATCCTGCATCAACGAGTGCACCTCGCATCAAGCGTAAAGTAGTCAAAAGGAAGACCTGATGGGGCCAATTCATGCAGTTGCTCCCTCGGTGACTGCGCTCTGATTCATTTATTGTGCCAGTATTTTTTTCACCACACATATATATATATATATATATATATATATATATATATTCAGCTACTGACCAGGGCAGAGCAAAGGCGACTCAGACCCTGCAGTCTCCGGACCTCACTGCCCGCCGTCCGTCATCAATCTTCCTTAATAGATGTTCACACAATTGAATTATTACATGTGTCCAAGTGGCTGGCAACTGACTGGATGCTGTTCGCCGCTTACCCCTCGGTCCTTTGCCTCCTCGAACTGTGCGCACTTGACATTGCTCATATGCGCTGGCAACGGACGCAGGACATCTCCTGCTTCGGCTCCTTCTGCAGTCCGTCCTACTGTTTGCATGTGTTGGACATTAATGTCGTTTGGAATGGACGAAACGAAGATAGTTTCTGAACATTATGTGGTTCATTATATGCCCCATAGAGACGTACTTAATAATTTATTGTGATTTTAAACTACAAATATTTTTCTTAAATTCAGAAATATAAATTATAAAGTATACACTTGATAAAATTAACTTTATACAATTTTGTATATTTATAAGGTATATATTTGTAATATGATATGACAGTAGAGTCTGTATTTAAACTAGTTTTATATGCTGAACTCATTGGGAATAATGGGTTAGTGCAAATATCTGTAATATATCTAATACATTCTTGATTAGGGTCAACAACCGAGTCGATCTATCCATGTCCGTCTGTATGAAAGCGTTGATATCGGAATCTATCAAAGCTAGAGGCTTCAACTTTTGGAATGTAGACTCGTCCATAGCACTCACAGATCAAGTATGATGTAAATTTTAATGGCCGATAACTCTTACCGTTTTCCCAAAATCGATAAAAATCTACAACAACCACAAAATTCTTAAATTTTGTTAATGGACTATGAGAGCTACACATATTCCCACTTGCAAAAGACTTAGCGGGTATTCCGATCACTCAGAATAGCGCCTATTATCTATATGCTAATACCTGGGCTTACGTTGGCTGATGACGCCGATAGCCGATCACCAAATGTTCTTAGCATTACAGTTAGAACTAAACGAATTTCTTTTAAACTCATTGTATCTATTTTGATTGTGATGTAAATTTTATTCATCACATTCTTACTTGGATTTTCTATACTTAGTATAGTATACATTTAATTCTATAAATATTCGGCATACTTTAAGGACTTATTTAAATATATTTAAAAATTGCTTAAATTAGTACAAGCAAGGTACTAGACAACAACAACAATATCTGTCGAAAACTTTGACGCAGCGCCCAATTAAATATATGGTAAATAAGAGCGCGTCACGACTTGCAAAAATTTGTAGCTGCACATCTGAGTAGACAAAAATTATGTTTAATATGTATGTGTATATTAAGCAAGCCTTTTGTATGAAAACTTTGCTTTTGGTGCATCAAGTTTTAATAAGACGAACGCGGTGTTGGCTGCTCTGCAACTGGCAGACGTGAGGCCGGGCAGACGGGCATTGCAGCCACCATCAACTTTTAAGTGAGCGGCATTAAAAGTTAGTCAACTTGTCAACGGCTTGGGCAGCAGCCCTCTCCCCCCCCATTGCCCTCGATCCTAGACCGAAACACATTTTGGCCTCAACAGGCGATGCTCAAGTGAAAACTGATTACTTGACGCTGGCGCCGAGTTGCAACGCGCAATTGGCAAAAGCCGAAGAAATTTAATAAACCAACACTTCCAATTTGAATAAAAGCCCACAACAATAACGCAACAATAACGTTAAGTAACTGAGAGCTAAGCGGATGAAAAACTACAATTTAATGTATGAAATTTTGTTTATATTTAAATCCCACTTACAACAAAGTATTTGCAGATCAGATTTTCGTTCTCTTGGCGCTCTAGTTCTTCTTAGAGAGAGTCACAGGCACGCCACCCTTTGCAAGCAGAGGAATTCCATGAACAGTGAACTCTAACTCACGTTTCTCCGGGCACGTTTCTATGTTGAAATTGGTAAGAATTTTGGTCAGCGCAATCTTGACATTCAGCTTGCCCATTCTAGCTGCTGAAAGAATGAAAGAGAGAGAAGAAGTTTCAGATGCAATCAATCGAATGTTAAACCCTCTGCTTACCAATGCACTGACGCGGTCCAATGCCGAACGGCATATAGGCAGCAGGTGTGTAGTTTTTATGTTCCTCGGTAAAGCGTTCCGGCTGATAGCTGAGTGGATCTGGAAAGTATTCCTCGTCGCGATGCATGCCCAGCAGAGATATGATAATTTCGGTACCCTTCTCAACGACAAGTTTACTATTTGGCAACGGATAGTCTTGGTTGCACATACGATTGAGAAGCGGTAACGCAGGATATTTGCGAGCGGTCTCTGTAAAGCGGCGAAATGCATTAGGACATGATAATCATTCAAGATAAGGCAAGGCTTACCCATAATGCAGAGCTCCAGATATTTGATGTCCTGTATAGCATCATAGGTGAGCTCTCCGTTGTGCTTAGCCCGCGTTTGATTAATGTCTTCAAGCAGCTTTGCTAATATTTCCGGATTCTGCGCTAGCTCGTATAGCGTAAATGCGGCCGTTGATGCAGTCGTCTCATAACCAGCCACAAAAAACACGAACATCTGTGCAGCAATATCATCCTTGGACAGAGACTTAATGCCATTCGTTGCTGCTTTCGCCGACCATATGCCGTCATCGGTGCTAACCTTTCCGCTGTTGCGCAACTGCAGCAACAATTGCATTAGGTCACGGCGCTCGATGTTGTTTTCCTCCCTTAAGGAAATCGTATGATGAACAAGATGACGCATATCTTCCTGGCCATCTATTGGCCAGCCAATACGATTAAAGATCTTTTCCAGGCTAGAAGAAAATGTGAAGCATATTAATTGTTGTGCTTGAAAATAATATAAGAATTAGCCTTACCCGGGATATAAAAATGACGTAGTTCCTCGCAAAATACTTTTAGGGGTGGCTTTGTTAACCTCCCTACTTATTCGGTGCAGCTCATTGTCAGGTTGTAAAAAGCTGTCCACATCCAGACCAAATATGGTCGACGCTATTATATCAATAGCATAGCTTAACGGAGTGTCGGAAATCGGATAGAGTTTGTATAAGCCAAAATTGTTGCACAGCATCACAAATATTAACTTACGATGACATCACATTTTTCATATCGATTTCTACAGTGCCTGATGACTGTACTTTCCCATTTAAATAGCTCAACATCTTGTTCGCAACATCATCCGACGTGCCAAACATGGCTTTCAGTTTGCCCGATGTGAACGAGGGCGAAAGCAGTGTGCGCATTGACCTCCAGTTCTTGCCCTCCATTGTGAAGAGATTGGCCGACAGGGGATCATGTATCTCGTCCACGTAAACGCCGCGATCGTGGAAGCTAGCAAAGTCCTTGGACAATATGTCGTTAGCCAATTGCGCATCACGCACCAACAGCGCCGGTCTCAGCGTCAGATACATGCCCAGGAATGGCTTCGATGTCGATTGGTACACATCGTAGATGGCCAAGCCGAAGGACCGTTTGTTCTTGCGCACAGAGTCGAGAGCACCAAAGGGTATGCATGCCGCGTCGGAGGGGAAGCCTTTGCGCTCCCAGTAACTGAAATGCCACTTTAAATAGATATACAGCAGAGCGACTGCCCCAAGCAAAAGGAGTACTCCAATCATCGCGTTAGCCAAGTGAACGCCAAGCGGATTAATTTCAAACTAATTGAAATGCTCAAGCTTTTTAACAGTGGAAGTCGTAAGCGAAATGGTATCGTACCACAAGTTTCCAGCTGCTTTTATCGCCGCCTTTATCAGCCAAGTATACCGCTATCAGTAGAAGCTGAGGAGGCACAAAGCTGGCTGTTGTGGGGGTCGGTAAACAAATCTTTCGAAACAATCATAATGACAACGCGAATTTGCACATTTACTTACATAAACAATGGCAAAATTATACGTACTCATTTCCTAGTGAATACACTCAGTTTTACCCCTCTATTTGGTATACATTATTGGAATTATTTCTACAGATAAAACTATAGAAAATTGAAGCTGTAATCGTTTCTGTCGATTGTCGAATATTCAGCTTCCATAAGTATATCTTTAAGTATATGGTATACTATTGTTTACATATCAACCCTGTATATGTAAAAAAAATTAGTTCATATATATCTATAGACACATGTGCCTAATATTGTGTTTTAATTTTTTAGCTTAAAAGGTATATACCCTTTTAAACAAAAGCTGGGTAAACAAATGTTTGATGTAAGCATGATACAATGAATAGTGTTCTATTCAAACCTGTAGATTTGCTTATCATCAAAACGAAGCAAATATTACAGATTTGATAGGGCCTTTCCATAAATGTTGTTTCCCAGACATCATCATTGCAAAATTACGTGGAATCATTCTGATTTAAAATTATAAATCATTATCCATTGAAAAGCACACAACGTAGCTCCATTAGTAGTACGACAACATCAGACATATTTAGACGAGCAAGTTTGTTCGCATTATCGATCGACGACAATGCGAATTGTACATGGAATTTGACGATTTCGGTTAGCCCAGGTCAGGAAAATGTTGACTTTATTTTTTAAATGAGAGGTAAAGCATGCCTGATTATGTGAGTTCGAAAAGCCGTTTCATTGTCTTATAAATGGTCAATAGCTTATCTATTAATTGTTGATAAGTTGACCGACTTATATATAAATGTAATAAGTTCCTGACACAGCTTTTATAAAATACTAAGTACACTAGAAATAAATACCTTACTAGTTATGGTTATCTAATCAATGATCTACATTAAATTCTAGATTATTTTTCCTACAAGGTTATATCAAAATTGTATTCTAATATAACTTTTAATCAGGTTATTATACAACTTCATTCTATCAATCAATTTTAAAATATTTTAAATTACATAAAAATCGCCTGGTTATTTAAGTAAAAAAAAAAAAGAATACTTTAAATCTTTATACACACATACGAGCTCAAATTCCTGACCGGTATTATCTTATTTATTGTTTAAAGATGGCGCGTTATCGCAATTAAGCGCGGAAATACATTTATTATGCGAAAAATTCAATTTCATTTTCGAATGAAAGAAAAACAATGCGCGCAGCAGCTCGCCCGTATATTCTGGTAAATATTCGAATTACATTTAAATATAAATTTAATGCAGCACGTCCCGTTGGTATTTAATATCAATAATGTAATAAATTGACGTCAGCAGAGAAGTGAGGCAGCAGCAACAATAGAATAAGCGGCTGCGGAGTTGGAGTTGGAGATTGCGCTATCGCTAGGAGAGTAGCTAACAGGTTCCAATCCCATACATCAATTTGTGTGCTCAGTCATGGCATATACGCAATGCAAATGGTTTTGCAATACGCTTTCAATGTTTGCATGTGTGTGCCAGCCAATAAATCAAAATATGAAACTCTAAAAGCATTTTCAGGTATTAGCCACAAGCTGCGCCAGTTAAACACATTTTGACGCCTTGAAAACCTTTTGAAGCCGTCTTTGTTCCCCGCCCAGGACCCATCAGCCTTCAGCCAGCAGCCAGCGACAAATGCGCTTAGTGCTTAGCAAACCAAGAGAAAACGCCGTTGGCAGCCGAGCGGCGCTGAACCCGCGTCTCATTATAAATTTGCCAGTTTTGCACGTTTCCGCTGTGCGCGCCAAAAAATGTCACAAAGTTTCAACCGACTGCACATACACACACACACACACACACACACACACACACACACACACACACGAGCGCCTTTACTATCCGTTGCTTCGCAGTGCTGGGTGTGCCTGCCTCTGTCTCTGTTTCTCCTTGGGCTAAATGTCAGCTTTTGTCTTGGCTCGCACGCCAAAAAGTATGCTGAAACAATGTCAAGCATAATTTGCATACAATTTTTGCTTTGGCCGTGCCCCGTGCCCCGTGCCCCTTGCACAGTTTTCCGTTTTCCGGGCCCCGTGACTCGTGCTTGTTGTTGGTTGTTGCTTTGCCGGTGGTCATTATGTTTGCCGGCCGTGTCAGGCACGCACAGACACTCACTCACGCTCTGTCCCAATGCTCTTCTGACACTAATTTAATTTACGTCACTTCATCTCTTTCAGACCAGCCCAACGCAGACTAGCCCAGCAGGCCAACCAACCAGAAACCAGGCTGCTCTAGATGTCATGAAACTGTTTTTAGCTTTTATCACAGTGCTAAACGAAATTAACTAACCACCTTCTATTTTAATTCATTTAATTTAATTTAATAGGTACTCACTCATATCAATGCCTATGTACATAAATTATGAAATGAACGCTCACTTCTCACTTTAGGAAATGCATTTTTTCAAATTTAATAATTGTTCCGGTTGATTACTAATTTCAGGCAAAGTATGCAATAAAATTAACTTGTTTATTAGAACTACTTTGAGCAAACTACACAAAAATACACGGATAAAGAAAAACAAATATTTATCTGGCAAATAAAGTGAGTCTTTGATATTTATTTTGAGTTTGTAAAAAATTATTAAGAAGTAATATTTTGTTCAAATGAATGCAAGGGCATATACTTCGATATCTGTGATTAAGACAAGTATAATAAAGTTCACTCACAATCCTTCTTTTTCTTTCTTACTAACATTCTTCTCCTTTTTCAATTACATCCTCTCTTTTTATTTTTTCATATTACTAGTTGCGCTTTCTTTCTATTGTTATTTTAAATAACGCCTTTTTATACGATTTTTATAAAGTCAGAATGCTTTTTTAGTTGACCGTATAAAAACGAAAATGTGTTCACATATATTTTAAGCCTTTGCAGGATTGCGATACCTTGTTGCAGGTCGCATAGCTTTGTTGCAATTAGTGCCATAGCGCACATTTTACGCAATGTGTCGTGAGTTCATAGTTTTAATTGGCTTATATATGTGGAATACATAAAAATCAAAACTGAATATGTAACTTTATAGCCATTTGTCACACAAAGTGCCCCAGTGCACTGGCACTAACAGTTGGCCAATTAATTATACGTTGGCGTTGAACATTTCAACGGAAAATTACAGCTTCACTTTTACAAATTAACGCACCCGCTTTCCCGGCTAATTGTAATTAATAATTCAGTGCGGCGGGCGACACACCTGACGATGCCACGCCCCCATGCACACACCCGCATCAAACGCTTACCCGTGCACTGCAATTAATTAACGCGACATATACAACTTGATACGTTTAGCAATGATGACCACTTCCGCTCATTAATCTGTTGAAAAATTTACATGCGGCCATAATTTATGCATGAACTCTCGTACCTCTGACAATATAATCAAAGAGGGCGTAACAAAAACTGTGTGGTTAGGCAAATATAGGCACATGTGCGACTGTCGTCTGTGCTAAAATACAACTTTTAACCAGGCTTTATTTTAGGTGACATCGTTTTGGATAGCCTTATGATTATATTTGCATAAGTATTGCACTTCTCTAACTCCCAAAGCTCGTTGTCATCAAACATTTTTCATTTAATTTTCAAGTTTGAGCTAAACTCAACTCAATTTGAAAAATCTTTGGCCAATAGCCACTAGCAAAATGAAAGAAAATTCTGTGGAAAACACTTAAACAAAACTACATACATACATTCATACCCTACCGTTGCAGGCCAGAAAGAGAGAATAAAAAGAAATAAAAAGAGAAGGCAACTGCAAAACAAACAAGGCGAGAGCTGGAGCACTGAAGCACCAGATCTGTTTGCATTATTGATGGCCTGGATTATCTTTGAGCAACGTTGGTGCTATTGACGAGTGCGTTGACAACTATGTGTAGAGCGAATGTGTGTGTGTGTGTGTGTGCCGAGAGGGCTGCCAGAGTGCGACAAGTGCAGCTGAAGCTAAGCCAATGCTGCTGCAGTCGCTTCAAGAATATTTGCAATTTAATTAATTTAGAAGTGTTTGTTTTATCAAGTGTTGATTGTCTCACTTGTTTGTGGCAGTTACGAGCGTGCCATTTCAAAAGCGTTCTTCGAGAGTCAAGACAATGCCTGCCCCAAAATCTATAAGCCGCACGAATGGTCAAGCTGGTGATGCAGGACAGCATGCAATCCACACTCCACTCCACTTTATTCTAGTCCATTCTCAGCACTGCAGTGCCAGTTCCAATCACAATCCCAGGCGATTCGACCCACGTCTGGCGACGCCGTGCAATGCCTTTTATCTTAATCTGCTGCAAATAGACATTAAATGCTATTTCTTTAGATTTATTCAAACAACAACCACATGGCACAGAGCAACAGCAACAGCAACCAACATAACGACAGATTGGCACGAGCGGGCAGCCAAGTGGCAATTTGTGGCTTTGCACGGCAAACCGACATCATCAGCGTTGGATAAAACAAAAGCCAGACAGACAACTAGCCAGCCAGACAGCCGGCCAGCCAGCCAGCCAGCCAGCCAGCCAGCCAGCTAGTCAGTGAAATGGAAACTGTGGCAGAGAGAATGTGTGGGGGAGTTGTCGGCATTTGTCCCACGGGCATTGCATGTTTGAAGCAAATTTATTACAAGCAACAGCCCGCAGTCGCTGTTGTCCGGGCCATCAGCACTTGGCTCCGAGCAGCTCAGCTTGGCTCCACTCTCTGCGCTTGGTACGTGTCGCTTTGTATTGAGTGCGAATCTGAAATGTGCAGGAGGGAGGAGGGCTGCCGTCGAGCTGTGTCGCCGAGCTGACCCTAGGCCAACTATCGACAAGCATCTTGGACTTGGGCTGTTGACTGTGCTGTCTCTGCTGACTACTTTGCCACTTATAAATTCCAGCAGTACATGGCCCAAACACTTGTTACATCAATTAGACGGCCACAGAGTGGCTAGATCTGTATGTATTAGTGTGTGCCATGGTCAGAATGTGAAAGAAGATTGTTGGTTTGCCGTCAAGGTGTCCAACTGAGCCAAGTTGCAATGTTAAACGCGCTTTGATGGGCGTGACAATGGCATGTGGCTTTAATTATTAGCCGTGAGGCCAAACGGCAAAGGTTAGTTGGTTTGTCGATGCCAAAGATTGCACGGCAATGGCACCAGATATGGGTCAAAAGTTTAGACAAAAGCGGTTGCGATTCCAGTGGGCCAATTGGTGGGGGTGGCCAAGCACTCTAATTGATTATACGCCAGTGATCCACAAGGGAATCGTAGCGCATCATTGGGCTGGCAAAACAATATAAATGCTTAATTTTAATTATATGTATTTTATAATTATAAAGTATTAGTATTATTATACCCTGAACCCATTGAAAATGGGTAAAAAAGGGTATAATGGTTTTGTGCAAATGTATGTAACAGGCAGAAGCGAGCATCTCCGACCCCATAAAGTATATATATTCTTGATTCAGCATCACTAGCCGAGTCGATGTAGCCATGTCCGTCTGTCTGTCTGTATGTGGACAACAAAAGCTAGAAAGCTGATCTTAGACTCATTCGGTTCGTATATACCATACGCAGATCAAGTTTATGTCAAAAGATCGATAAGTCTTTCCGTCGATATTTATCGTTCTCTTGACCCGGTTTTTTAAGTATAACTCCTAAACTATAAACGATAGAGACACCAAATTTACTATGTGCGCATAAAGCATACAAAGAATTTAAATCTTTCAGGTTTTGGATACCTCCCCCCGATCGCCCCCAATATCGATAAAACCATACAAACCTCAAATCAAATACTACAGTGTTGCTAATTGGTTTGTACATACGTGTTGATGCACCTAAACAGTCCTGAAAATTTCATAACGATCATACATTTAGTTAACGAGCAAATCAAGAATCTCTTTTCCGTAGTGAGGGCCAAATTGAACACAAGCAATTTCTGTCTTCATGTGCACGCATACATACAAATGCAAAATTTTGTCTTGCGTTTTTATACCCTGAACCCATTGAAAATGGGTAAAAAGGGTATAATGGTTTTGTTAAAATGTATGTAACAAGCAGAAGAGGCATCTCCAACCCCATAAAGTATATATATTCTTGAACAGGACGACGAGCTGAGTTGATTTAGCCATGTCCGTCTGACTGCTCGTCTTTCTGTTCGTCTGTATGAACGTAAGGATCTTTTAAACTCTTACAGCTACAAAGA